>JASDQU010013809.1:81406-91439 GCA_032191745.1 Picea mariana | reverse complement strand
GGAATTCTCTTCTATTTTCCTCCTCATATACTCGAAATGCATCCAATGGCCAAGAGAATCCTTAAGCCCTTTGATTCTATCCCAAAAAACCATACGGCCCATGAAACAAATGAAGGTTGCAACTTTGTATGCCCATTGATATTTCTTTCAATGAATATATAAAATTTAAGGAGCAAATAAAAACCCCAACATCTTATGGTTGAATTACTTGGAAGAATAAATGGAATTGTTTCATCCTTTATAAACACATTTTCCACCAATATCCCTTTGCATGAGACAAACAATGAAAAGGATTCCCCAAACTCAAACTTGCAATCAAAACTCACAAATAATGATTTTCCTTTTCCCTTCTCCAGCTCAAGCCTAAGTCCACATAAACTCTCCTCGGCATGAACTATGACTAACACAAATTTTTCTAAGGGATACACTGAAATGGCGTTCTCCAGAACATAATTTTCACCTAGAATAACTAACACTAGGATATAAGAGCCTACCAAACCCTTGTTTACCATTTCCATACAAGCATTTTATTTATTTTGAGCTAACATTATTAATGCTTGTTGTTGATATGGATGAGCTGCAAGATTCCAATATGGATTCTAAGAAAGCTAGGAAGCAAAAGGAACCCATAATTGAGATGATCCTAGATCACAAGGAGGCCAATATGGAAATAGATTTTAGTATCCTACGACCAACCTATGTTGACACAAAGTGTTGCATGGAACTTGGCATAGTATTTAAGTGGAAAGAACTGTACTAGATGTTTTTAGAAGAGACATATCCAAAAATGTCACTCCTTCCTCGAGAGACCAATCTAGATGAAGGKGTTTACCAATCCACCAAACAMTCACAATTGCACAAGGTAGTTTCCCATCCTATTGTGTTTTCCCAACTCATCAACTGGGTAGAAATTGATGATAGGATAATTTGGGACACCAATGGAAAACAAATTGCTTCATTTCATACTTCTTCCTCCTACATATGCTACAAGTTTCCTACAATAGAAKTTGATCTCAATGATGAATTATGCTACAATTCCCCTTGAATTGCAAAGATATCATGAAGAGATGGTGGGCACCTGGAAAACTATTCAAACCCAAGAGAATAGGTACATATCCAACTAGCCTGCTAAGAATGCCATACAAGATCAAATAAACTCTTCTAAGCATGTTATATGGTGACAAGGATGCCACCAAGTTTAGAGAATCATGGGTACCTTTCATTTATGTAGTCACCAAGACACATAGAATATTCAACTAGGAAGAAATTCTCTCTAATGCCATGATTTAGGCCATCTCCATAGCCAAACATATTGCCTTGGAATGCATCCAACCTTCTACATGGCCTCGTATATGTTGGACACCAATTGCATTGTCAACACCTTCCTATGGATGGGTTGGTAATAACAATCTAGCAATCCACCAATACACTTCTATTGCTAAAATCTGTGGGAGCACAAGTATCAAATTCATTACACTCAAATTTGTGAGTAGTTTATAGCTTCCTTATATCAACTATTGTTCTGTGTGCCAACAAAAAAATGTCATAGAAATCAATGTAGGTTATTGGAAAAGTAGGTGACTAGTATGTCATTGAGAGGGGAACATACATTAGATTCTTTGGAGCTACTAAGGCTCCTCATCTACTACCCAATTTCATACCAGAAAAATTGGCCCTCCAAGAGATTGCATATCAAACACCCGTACACGGAGTTGGAGCGACTATGGCACAAGATAAGAGAACCCCTTGGCCTTGACTGCCCTTCTATGTGGGATCCTATAATTTCAAAGGCATCAATGAGGTAGGGGCATAAACAAAAACCCTAACAACCTTCCATTTTGGGGATAAAATATTTCGACGACATGACCCATTGGATGTCATCAGCTAACACTATCAAACATGTAAGTACAAGTGGCCCTATTAGAAGGAGGTGTGGAAGGAAGAGGCCTCTATGCAAAAGTGTTGTCTCTATAAATGAGGTTATTGTCATAATTGAAGTGGCTCCAAGGAAAGAAGAGAAAGACTAGAAAGGGAATGCTTGGAGAGGGAAAGGTTGGAAAAAGAGATGTAGCTAAAGCAACAAAAAAGAAGGAAAGTTTGAAAAAGAGGTTGTATCTAAAGTAGTGGTAGAGAAGGAAAGGTTAGAAAAGGAGGTTGAAGCACTAAGGCTTCAGAAGGAAGAACTAGAGGAGAAAACAAAGAAAGAGGTTGAAACTCTAAGGCTTCAACAAGAGGAAGAAAAGAAAAGATAGGAGGAAGAAGAGAGAAAGAAGATGGAAGAAGAACAAGAGAGATTGAGGAAGGAGGAGGAAGAAAGAATTGAAAAATAATAAGAGGAAAAGAAGAAAGAAGAAGAGGCACAAAAAACCATCCCATGGATACACGCCCTTCAAAAAATTCTTTCAACACTCTAAGAACCACAATGATAGGAGGCCACCTCCCACTGGGAGAGCTTGGATTGAGTGCATTCACCCCTTCCAAATCAAACAAAGTTGCAATCCTCAGTTCTTTCATTTTTGACAAAGCAAGGGGAAGGGTTGTGAAATAATCCCACGAGAAGTTGAGTTTACTAAGAGTCCCAACCCTCAAAATAACCACATAAACCCTTCTTGTGGAAGATACCAAGAGAGACCTTGTAGCCTTGGAATTAGCTAGGGTATCATTCTCATAAGCCTCGAAGCTTAACATTATAAATATGGCTCAAGAGATTGAAGAACATGGATCGAGGATCCAGGAACTAGAGAAGGAAGTGAATCGCTATAAAGGAAACAAGATTAATCTTGTAGAATTCGTAGCTTTCACTTTTGAATTACAAGAGGAGCTAAAAACACCTTAGTGACAAATGTACACGAGCCTTAAATAATTCCAAGACATGTTTACAAAATTCCTCACAATACTAGACAAGGTCAAGGACAAGAAGGTGTTTCTTTATGGAGTTCATCTTTCTATGGACAAGCTAAAAAAATGGCAAGCAAAAGACAAGAGCACACCTAAAGACTTGCCAAAGATGAATGATAACTAAAACTAGCTAATCTATGCAGTCCCAACAAGATACCATACAAATGACACAATGATTGAATGAGACATATCCACATCAATCAACAACAACAAGAATTTATACACATATGTTGAAAAGGTGATTGGGATATTCCATCTTTCACAACTTGGAGATATGGGTGCACCCAAGCCCATAGATGAAATTTTGATAGAATTGGAGGACAATATTAACAACAGAGGAATTACGATTGGGATGGTTTCCAACATCACAAAGGATACATTGAAAGAGCATATTGTTGGGCCCTCCAAAGGTATAAACTCAATCAATTCCTTTTTCATCACATTAAAAAGAGAGATGGGCCCCATGTCTAGAGATTTAGTATCATATGAAGTCTCTCTAGAACAAATCAATATGCAAGTCTTAGAAATATCTTCCCAACATTAGGTTTGGGCAATGTACATAAAGGAAATAGAACAAATCCAACTATAGTTGCTTGTAAATATTTTCAATTTCAAATAGTCTTAGGAAAAGGACAAAATAGAGGAAGTTGAAAAGGTTGTAACTATCAAAGGGAATACAAGAAGTCCCAAGAAGTAGTTGAAACTTGTAGACTATATATGTCCAGAAGAATCTTGTATCAAGAGCTCTTGTTTTTTGTAATTTTGAGATCTGATTCAAGAAATTTAATGAGAAGAAGCCCCGAGGGCCAAATTTTGAAGAGGGGCAATGGTTTTATGATGGATTCTTTGTGAATTGTTTCTAGTGTTAATGCTATCATTGATACCATTGTAAGGTTGTATTGTTCATATGTTGACTATTCTTCATTGAAGTGTATAGATTTTACATTTATATTTCTCATCTGATATTTATTAATTTGAGATGATAGATTGATGGTTGTGAATGGTTTTCTATTATAGTCTGCTTTGTTTACATTTACCATTTATGTTTATATATTTCCACTTTTTTCTAACAACTATCTATTTCTTAAGTATATGCAAGAATTTGTAACTGACCTTTTATATGCTTACTTAATTTCCCCCCTAGCTAGGATAGGTTATATTAGTTTACTTTCTCCACATAGAATAACAACATATTGAGCCCCAAGCGTTATCTCAATTGGTCTTGATGCCAGACACACATGATCTCCCTTGAATTCGGGGAGGTCAAAGGTTCGACTCTCATGCTACTTGGTGCTATAGTTTTCTCTGCTTACCATCCATGGATCATGGGGAAGTATTCAATGGGTTTTCTGAGCAACTTTCTTTGGAAAAAAAAAGAATAAAAACATATTGCACACTACATTCTTCATTTCATAACCAACTCCCTTCATTTTAAGTAATGGTTGTTGGGCTAAAATATGGATGGGTCTCCTATCCCAAACAATGTGAGGTTGAATTGGGACTTTATACTAGGGAGTACCCTTGTTTGTTGAAGGGAAATTTTCCCACATCAATAGGAAGGGATGGAGGATATTATCAAAGAAGCAACCAAATTGATAGGGGAAGACTATATGGTGTCATGCACTCAAATCATGGAGAATGTTGGTTTCTTTGAAACAATGTTCCTTAATTGAATTGCATTCATGAATTGATTGTTGTGAGCACAATAAGATGTCACAAAATTCTTATAGGGATACGAATGGAAAATGGTGTCAGGATGACTCTTGTAGCGCTGTAGATGCAAATTACATGAATCTCCTAAGTTTTTAATTGACAACCAAACCTTTTTTACGACAATTTTTTTTTTCACTAGAAAAGACATTGAGTTTGACATTGTCTTTCAAAAATGAAAGATAAAGACATTTAAGGTTATCAAGGGGAAATTTTAAATATTGAACACTATATTCTTATTCCTCACTCTCACAAACTTTTACTTAGTAGTCATAAAAGGTTTTTCTAATATTTGAACATAAAATATTTCCCAATATTTAGACCAAAAAACTTATTATTCACATTTTAAAAAGTGTTGATAGAAACAATCTTCCAAATTATAAAAGTGTTATGATAAGATTTATTATTTGATTACTTAATTACCTATAAACAACTTTGTAATTCTAAAAATGGAACCATCTTAGTATGATTAATTTAATCATAGAAGGCTTTTTTAAATATTTGGATTGAAACCCTTATTATTCATATTTATAAAAGTATTAGCAAAATGAATCCTTCAAATGATAAAACTATTATGATAAGCTCTCTTTTTTATGTCAATTGCATGTAATTGGAGTGGTTGTGAGGATAATTGTTCCTCTCCCACATGAGTTCAAATCTCACTTTGTGAATTCTGCTCTTAGTAAGTCGATTGTTAATGAGTTATTTATGATTCATCAGTTGTTAACCTAGCCATTATAACTTAGATAATTTAAATTTTACCATTGACATCAACCTCAAAATGAGAGGAAGTGCTTGAAAGGTTTTTCTTAATATATGTTATCTAAAAAAACCATCTTTTCTAAAATTTAATTACCTACGAAACCTAACATTTTAGAATGAGTTTTTCTAACCTTAATTATTAAACAAATAAAATCATCTATTATTATAATTGTTTCTAATGTTTGAATTTTTTTTTTATCATTGAATGTTTTCTTCATCAACTTTGTAAAAATTGTAAAAATTAATAACAAGAAAAAATCAATATTTTTAAATTTCTTATTCAACTTTATTTAAATTTAATCAAATTAATATTAATAAAATTTTATAAAATTATTTTACATAATCATTTCATAATACATTTCTAAATATAATTGAAGTAACTCATAACCAGTCTATTTAAAGTTGATAGTTGAAAAAGGGTAGCTACAAAGGGCAGCAAGTCCCCGCCATGTGTAAGAGGAAATATGTTAGATAATTGTAAGAGGAAATGTGTTAGACACTTAGACTCGAACAACAACACATCTCTCAAAAAAATGGAAAAACAAATCACATGTATGGAACATTGTTATTATTCTGTTGAAACAATGAAAAAGTCAGCCTCTAAGCATTGATTTCTATTCTTCTTATGTGGCAATGAAAAAACTTAAAGCACCTACTCAACCTTTGTTTACATATTGATGAGGATAGAGAATTTGTAGGTTTGAAATGTGCATGTGGCTTACATGTAGATGACTCCAATGAGGCTTGTAGATGGTTCACAACCAACAAAGACTTTGAGAATGTGAAGATGAAAGGCAACCTACGGGTTTCATGCATAGTGGCAAGTATTTTTGAATGATTTTTCATTCAATACTAGTAGAAAAAACTACAATTAGAAAAAGACAACATATATCAATGACAAAAAATCTTATTGTTCCTTTTAAAAACATCTTTTAAAAATAAATAACTAAATATATATAAAAAAATAAATTTCTCAAAATAAAGAAACATATCTACTCTATGCATAATATATATGCTTTCCCATTAAGTTGTATGGAGTACATATTCATTTTAATAATATGCACTTACCATATCCATAGGTATGTATTCCTTCCTCTATCACTTTATATACCCTATACATTCGTTTTCTTCACATCGAAGACTTGTCATGTCGAGAATTTTTCCACGGTGTGCTCTTAATAATCCAACATCACATGAAAAATTCATGGCACGGGTGCATTGTAAAGAGGAAATTCTAAGGCGTTTATTCAATGAACAGAGAAATGAAAAACTAAATGAAAAAGGAAGGATATGAAAACGTAAATCGGTTTGTTCGCCACTTATTCATGACACTCAGAACGAGACATATTGGTCAAACCATTGAACTTTTAAAAAAAGAAATGTGAAGGAATCAACATGACATTTCATTGAATTGTATTGAAGTAATCAATAAATCCTCCTCATCTGGATGATTTACAAACTAGAGACATGTGCGAAATCACCTTACACTTGTTTCATAATAGATATATTTATATGACAAGTGTATTACATGCAGATAGTCTCTTCAAAGGTGTTTGTTGTGTGCAGTAATCCCCCAAGACACTTCCTCAATTGAGGATGACCTATACGTTAAGAAGGGGAGTGACTTTTGCACATGAGGTAATGCATTTTCTTGGGCACATGGTTGATGAAGGAGAGACAAATATTATAGAAGTATAAGTCCAAATTGGGAGCTACCCACAAAAATGATGTGCATCAATGTTTTGGATTCCATTTATAGAGTTGTTGAAGAAAGAGCACAAATGGAATTGGTTCTCTGTTCAATTCCATGAAGTGCCAGACAACTTTAGATATTGGACACTAGTTGCTGGCACCAATTTGATTAAGAAAGGTGCAGACTGATGCATCTTCTTTTGTCATCGGTTGAGTATGGGGTCAAAAACAACAACAAGGTTCTCACTTACAAGGAAGAACTAGCTAAGCCTGCGAAGCCCTATTATATACCATGCCCTCCCTTACTTGTGCAAATGTAGTGGCCTCTTCTCTTTGGAAGCCTTCACGAATTCATTTTCACCCAACATGGATGCACTGTCAATGTCACTAAAATATGTCACTTTTGTCCAAGATTTTTTCTCATATGCATTATTTTTTTTATGAATAGAATCTCGATGAATCCAACACATCTTTTCTAGAGATTGAACTCGCATTGCATACAAAACAACCTAAGCTCCATTATTTCAATATTACATAAAATATGTGAACTCAAAAGAACAAAAGAACATGATACATAATATCACAAAAAGATTCATAGTTTATTCACTTTCTTCTCAACAAAGGATTAGTTTTTAGAGGCTATTCCCTTTCTTCTCAATTGTGGGCCAGTTAGTGTTCAAGTAGACAAAACAACAACTAGCAGATTAAAAGAATGGATGATTTATTTAGTCAACCCTTAGACCAATTGGTCTCTCTGTTTCAGAGGTTATTGACTTTCTTCTCAACAAAGGGCCAGATAATATTCAAGTAGCTAAATAAACAAATAACTAAATAAATGAATGCATGAATTATTTACTCTTCCCTCAGACCAATTGGTCTATCAGACATTCTACTAAAATTATGTTGGGTTATCTAGATATTCACCAAGTCTCAGATGTGATAGTTAACTCCAATGGATGCCACATTACCGTGGCAACGTGTCCTAGGAATATTTGAACCAAGTATGAGTTCTCAAGGTGCTTTGATTTAACCACTATTTATTTGTATGTCCTTGATGCATGGATTTTATATTCTAAAACTTCCCACTAGACATTGATTGTTTAACCTCAACAAATCTGATATGGTGATTTCCTTTGGTTGAATTCCCCCTTCCTTTTTTGATATGAAGAATGGTCAATAATATTTGGTGAGGCATTGGGCCTGGCCTTCAGAGAACACAACTAGTGATGGACTCGGCCTTCAAAGAACACATAGTTTTGGGTTCTGAACAAACGGTGTGGATTCAATGATTTATGAGTAGAGATACATGCTTACTGGACATAGCTATAGACAAATTTTTTGGTACATAGTAAATAGCATGAGGGATGGTGAACATAGATGGAATTTTTCATCATTTCAATACTACCATGGGTCACCATACAGGGAAGGAAAGATACCATGTCAAGATTCCACTCATATAATTCAAGCACTTAAATATGTCTAAGTTGAGATTGTCAAATGCAAATTCGAGTAGTTGAGTACTTTTGAAATCATGAGGTGAAGTATTGGGGAGTTATGTTTAGCCTCATCTCATATAGGGGTGCACCTTTGGCCCTGAAATTTTCTATGCGTAAAATGTTGTAGGATTTAATGTCTGAGTAGATGATTGGAGGATATGCAAGGAGGAAATTAAAGGTCAGTTTTGAAATTCTCTACTTAAACTTCTGAGAAAATTTTGAAGCATGCATCGTTAAAATGGAAAGATAAAATAATTTAGCTTTAGCTTTTTACTGCTTGCTAATTCATAACCAAACAACAATTTTACTTCATAACTCGACAACAATTTTAAAATAAAAGTTCAAATTTTTAATTGTAATGGTACTCACTAGAAGATAGTTGATGTAGTCTGATTCCAGATTTGAGAATTGTACACTGATATGTTACCTGTTGTGTCCCTTCTTCTACAAGAAGAAGTTGCAGAAGGGGAAAATGCAACGAGGAACTTCTTCTACAAGACAACGAAGTTATAGAAGGGGAAAATGCAATGGGGCCCTTCTTCTACAAGATGACGAATTGTACACCGATATGTTACATGTTGTGTCTCTTCTTCTACATGACTGTCCCTCCTTCTACAAGACAGAGCTACAAAAGGGGAAAATGCAACTGTTCCCTTCTTCTACAATAGAGAGCTGCAAAAGTTGAAAATCCAATAAGGAGGAGCTGCAGAAGTTGAAAATACAAGACGAAGATGCAGAAGGTGAAAATGCAACGAGGATTATAAACCATTCAGAGTGCACAAAAAGAGCATTTCAGGGTGCCCTTATTCTACACGACGGCGCTGCAAAAGGGGAAAATGAAACATGGAGTAAATACCATTAAGAGCATCCAATCTAAGATAAAGAGTATGGACCTTCGTTTTTAGGCAGAGGGATTTTGCATGCAATGTCTAGTTGGACAACACGGGGACAAAGTTTGAAACAACAACAACAAACATAATGAAACAAACATGGGACACAAGAAAATAAAAATTAAATGTTTATGAACTAATGCTAGCATCAACACTAGCATTAATCCACCTCAAGCCATGTAATATAGATATATCTTCCGGTTCCCTAAGTCTAAAACTAAAAATTTCATTAAAAATTGCTCTTGGCCTCGATATGAGGCCAAATAGGACCTCAAACCAAAAAGTTAGGATAAAAATGAAATTTGAGAGAGACAATTGTATGGATCCTTAAAAACTTTGGATAAAATTCTTTGTTTGCATTGGTTTGCATGCATAGTTTGGAAAACTGATTACTAATAGTCCCTTAGCTCGAAGGGTAGAACCTTTTTACGACAAAATGTTTTGCACTAGAAAATACATTGAGTTTGAAATTGTCTTTCCAAAGTGAACGATAAAGACATTTAAGGTTATCAAGGGGAAATTTTAAATATTGGACACTATATTCTTATTCCTCACACTCACAACCTTTTAATTAGTAGTCATAAA
>JASDQU010013809.1:7728-21243 GCA_032191745.1 Picea mariana | reverse complement strand
TCACAGAAATATCTTCTAGCAGTAGCTTCTCCAATTCCTCCAGGAGGACCAGATCCTTCAGAGATCCACCTTCCTTCAATATATTCCAAGACCATGTAAAGGTAATCCCTTTCTGGATCATCAATCACCTCAACTAAATTAACAATATTGGGATGATCTAACTTTTTCATAATTGAAACCTCTCTTAGAACATCTGTCATGGCAGTTTCTGAAGGTGCTACTCGCAATTTTGAAAGCCGAGACTTGTGAAAGGCTTTGATGGCATAACGCTTCTCATCTTTTGAATTCCTATGAAGTACCACTTTGCCATAGCTTCCTGTTCCAATTTTACACTCTCGAACATATTCATCGATCATTTTATTGCCATTATGGTCCTCAGTCCGAACAACCCGATGGGTTTCTTTCACAGGGGTCTCTCTGCAGTTAATCGCGTTGGAAGCCGCGGGCGATGCCTTCGAAGCCTTACAGTGCAGCTGCACTCCATTTTCCGAATAACTCAACGAAGTCCCATAGAGGCTCAGTATACCGTCTTTGCTGCTATATAATCAGGATCTTTGCATTCTTGAATAATCTCCTGAAATGCCTTCAATTGCTCAATAAATGGCACACTTTCCCTCCTCTTTGAAGGATCATATGAGAACTCGCCCAAAAGTGCTGTATATAACGATCAGGCCAATGGATTTGCAATTGATCAATGTAATTTGTGCTGAGACTCTTTAAGCTCTTACCCACGCTTTCTTTAATGTCAGTAGCATCAACGCGTAGTATCTCTGCATTATCATGCAGGTAGTTAGATTGTGTTTTCTTCTTGAGGCCATAAAATCGTTGAAAATGTCTCAAATCAACCATGTCTTGAGGGGATTCTGAACAACATATGTTCGATTAATGCCCAACTCTGAAAACTTGGCGCGATCTGCGTGTTGTGTGACCCATGATTGGAGGTCGAGGGTAATCGCATGACATTGCATTTCCACTGTATTTTTCTTACCAAGATAGCAAAGTATACACGGTTCGCACAGGAGAATTCGATCTGTCTAAGCCCTCAATGTCGTCCAGGAAAACCATGACCTCTCAATCCGATTGCAAATCTTTTTCAGTTTATATCCAAGCTGACTTATTGCATGAAGTTTTCAAATCCAGTTTCTAAACTCGCCCAATCCTCCAAACAGCAATAAAAGTAGAGATGGGAAACCCTCTGCGCAATTTGTGAATCTAAGGCAACCATCAAATTAGCGAGCATGAACGTGGCAGGTGATGAATGGCTTAATTCTTGGTAAGGAGGCAGGCATTTATAGCTGTAACATCCCCTGTAACTCAGCTCAACGATTACATCAATTGGTTTGACCAATGAACAATAGTAAGTTCATGCGCAACGAATGTTATATCAAAGTTTTTAATCTACCAATAGTCGAATCAAACTCAACTATGCGCCAATGTAACCACCGATGTCCATAGCTTAACCAATGTGTCAATATATGAAAAAAACATATCAACAGTTACAAAAATAGCCATAGGCATTATATTAAAAGATATCCATATACCTTATGAAACCAAAGGTTGAGTAGGCCAAATGAGAAGCCAATCCAAACATTAATGCATTGTAAATTCAATGAAATCCAATCATACAATCGATATAGGAATGTCCAATGAGTATACCAATGCGTGCGAGTGTTATACCATAATGTTCAAACGTCCGACATGAAGTTCAAAACCCAAAATCATGTTCTCGCCAATCAAACGTTTATTACATGAAATTGATATGCCAAGAGCTATGATAAAGATCAACAATAAGGATTACAAAAGATATATCAGGACCTCGATGCAATTCAATGAATCAATGTTTTAGGCAAGTCATCGAATGCGAATCCAAAGGCTAAATGTCTTCAATAAAACTGAGTTATATAATTCATCGCAGTATGAAAACCGATCAAGGGATATTGTCGATCATGTAAAGATCAATAAAAGGTAGGCGCAATATGCATAATGACACAAAAGGTATTAGCAGTTCAGATAATGATCGAAATGTGACCTCGAAAGGAGAAATTTTCATGCTTACAATTGTGAAGACTTAGCGAAGACAAGCGTGCGAAAAGGCACAAAGAATAAATTCGTCGTTCATTTGAAATTTGCGACGAAAAATCAATGTTTGTGAAACATTGGTGTAGGCAGCTTATGAGACAATGAAAAATGTGAATTGGCTGCCAACGAAGAAATAATATATACTAAATAGATAAATACTTAGAATGAGAAGTCAGCCTAGGCAGTTAACCAAAATTAGTATAAATAAAGGAGGCTAGTCTTCATTCTGGCAGGTAGTCTTAGAATTACAGAGTAGCACTTGTGCGCACTGCAGTGCCCAGTTTTGTGCGCAGGTTTGGAGGAGATTTGCCATTGTAGTTGTTGTAGCTAGTAGATCACATTTGGCTTGGACTATATCTTGCTTAGGGTTTGGACTATCTGACTAGTTCTTGTTGGTGCACTATCCTTGGGGAAAGGTGTGCAACCCTTTGTTTGGCTATCTAGCCTAGGTTTTGCTTTTGGAGTGATTCTCTGTCAAGGTTAAGGTGCTCGGAGGGTGGCTTCGGCCTATGGTTGGGTGACAATAACAATATTGTCAATGGTAAAATGAGCACATCCATTATATTCTAACAGGTTATGGGCCCACACCTCCTTCATTCAGTCTAACCGTTGAAAGGAAACATAGCCGTAAGGATATTAAGCTCATTGAAGAACTGTTGCTAGGGTTTCTAGCAGGAGCAACCATCGTAGCATTGTCGCTAGGGTTACTAGCAGGTGCAATTGTAGAAACCCTATTCCTCTCATTGAGGCACCCTAAGTGAAGGGATTGACCTAATTTATGGATATATCAGTGTGCCTTACTCTAGCGCATCTCCTGGTACTCTAAGCAAGCAAAGACGTCAAGTTTGAGTTTTTGGTTAGATCAAGGGTTGACCAAGTCAAAGAAGGCATGATTTACTCTATGAAGTCAGAAAACAAGTTAGATGGAGCTTCTAAATTCAAAGCATGGAAGACAAGGATTGAATTCATCCTTGCTAAGAATGAAGTGTTGGATATGGTGAAAGGAAATATTGTGAAACCAGAGTTTGAAGAAGGAAAAGAGAAGGAACCGCAAAACGTTGCAGTTATGGAGAAGTTCAAAGACGGTGACATAAACGCTATGAGTATCATAGTGGAATCTATAAAATACCACTTGATACCCTACATCTCCCATCTTGAGTCATTGAAGAAGATGTATGATGCCCTAACAAACCTCTTCTCAGTCAGAAACATTGGACAAATAATGAGTCTGAAGAATGAGCTTCGTGACATGAAGATGAATGATGATGACAACATAACGTCATACTTTGTGAGAATATCTCAGTTAAGATATCAACTACAAGCTATTGAAGAAATCATTTCAGAGAAGGAATTGGTAAACATAGTACTCAAGGGTCTTCCCAAGACGTGGGATGCATTTGCCACAAGCATAAACACAATGAAGGAGTATCCCACATTTGAATAGCTTTGAACTTGTTGTGCTCAAGAAGAATCTAGGATTAGTGCAAAAGAGAAACCCCAAAATAATTACGATGATCAAGCCTTCACAACAAGATTCAAGAATTTCAGGGAAAAAAGGAAGTTTGGTTCAAGGAGGAAGACAAAACAAGAGAAAGACAATTCAAAAATACAATGCTTCAACTGTCGAAAGTACGGTCACTACAAGAATCATTATCCCGAGCTAAAGAAAAGGAAGGAGAAACACGAAGCATCAGTTTATGAAGAAAAGGAACCTACAAAGGAGACTAAGAAGGATGAAAGAGACTTCTTCTTCTGAAGGTAACAATACTCATTTTAGTTATTTTACATATCTTGTTTGCATATCTTGTATATCTATCTCTTAGAAGATAATATGTTCCAAGAAAAACTATACTTGTGAAATATATTACAAGATAAGCCAAAATCAGAATCAATCCTGAAGAGACTTAGAAGAAGCAAAGACAGAAAGAAGTCAAAAATCAAGAGGAAATTGGAGAAAGACTTATAACACTTTGTAGAAGGGAATAAGGATGCAGACGGAAGCGTGGACTTTTCTAGATGGAGGGAGCTGATTATATATCACCAAAAAGAAGAGCATGGTTTAATACATGAAGCAAGGATTAGGAGGGAGCTAATCCTGTGATCCATTGAAGATGATGAAGTATATATCCATGGTAGCAAACATGAAAAACAGTATGTGTTCAGTTCGACCATAGAAGAAGACTTCTTCGAAGAGAAGCCTTAAAAGTATCCCTGGCTATCCATCCACATCTGTGATCCTATGATGAAAGAAAGAAATGAAATCTTTAGGGAATGGAATCTATAAGAAACTCCATGGACCCAAGAGCTAAAGAAAAACATTAGGAAGAACATGAAGATTCCAAGAAAGAAAGAGAAGCTAGAACAACCAGTCATTAAGAATTACAAGATTACCAACGTGATATGAACTCACTAAAAGAAATCAAGAAGAGGAATTGAATGTTGTGATGAAGAACAATGTATATATGCAAACATTGCAAGATCCAGAACTAGAGGTTCTCCCAGATGGAGGGAGAAGACTATGGCAATTACTTGTTCCAATAAACCATACATACCTCTACATGAGTCACTATATCATCTGCAATATCCATGGGTTGAAGTTCTACATCAAATGAATGCAAATACTGTTATCCAGAGCAATTGAACAAAGAGCGTATGAAGAGAAACCTCAAGACTTTGAGGCATACCAGAAAGAGACCCTTGTATGCAAATGGAAGAAGATAACTTGGTGGAGAACCTCCAGTGCACAACAGAAGCATGGTGAATATTTTCTATAACAAAGATATTGTATCAAGATGATTACTCAGAAGATCAGATCTCATGATGACAGAAGGAGTGCCACATGGATNCCCTATGAGCATCACCCAATGCAATGAGTGCTAAGTGGACTATTCAAATCATGAGAATTATTGGTCAGTTGTGACTAATACTCATGGATATGGGTCATATATTAATGACTTACACTACGTAGTTAATCCCGAAAATAATATCTAATATGTTGCACTATGGAAGCCCCTCTATTAAATAATAAGAGTGAAGGGAGCTCTAACTGGGTAGTTCATAAGGCACGATACTTGCTAAGGTTTTGCAAATGGGGTAGTAAGCTAAGTGGGCTTGATTGTGGGGAAAACTCAACAGTTAAGCGCGCTTGAGCTAGAGGCATCCTGGGATGGGTGACCGCCTGGGAAGTCCTAGTTACCGGGTGCAATCCCCGTAAGTGATGATTGATGCTATGCGATTCATTTCGTTGGTTTCAATCCCATATTCACCCCTGTGAGCATCAATCGATGCAATGAGTGCTAATATGGGTCATAGATTAATGACTTACACTACGCAGTTAATCCCAAAAATAATATCTAATATGTTGCACTGCGGAAGCCCCTCTATTAAATAATAAGAGTGAAGGGAACTCTAACTGGGTAGTTCATAAGACACAATACTTGCTAAGGTTTTTCAAATGGGGTAGCAAGATAAGCGGGCTTGATTGTGGGGAAAACTCCACAGTTATGCGTGCTTGAGCTAGAGGCGTCATGGGATGGGTGACCACCTGGGAAGTCCTGGTTACCAGGTGCAAGCCTCGTAAGTGATGTTTGATGATATGTGATTCATTTCGTTGGTTTCAATCCCATCTTCACCCCTTTGAGCATCACTCGATGCAATGAGTGCTAAGTGGACTATTCAAATCATGAGAATTATTGGTCAGTTGTGACTAATACTCATGGATATGGGTCATAGATTAATGACTTACACTACACAATTAATCCCGAAAATAATATCTAATATGTTGCACTACGGAAGCCCCTCTATTAAATAATAAGAGTGAAGGGGGCTCTAACTGGGTAGTTCATAAAGCACAATACTTGCTAAGGTTTTGCAAATGGGGTAGCAAGCTAAGTGGGCTTGACTGTGGGGAAAACTCCACAGTTAAGCGCGCTTGATCTAGAGGCATCCTGGGATGGGTGACCACCTAGGAAGTCCTGGTTACCGGGTGCAAGCCCCGTAAGTGATGATTGATGCTATGTGATTCATTTCGTTGGTTTCAATACCATCTTCACCCCTGTGAGCATCACCCGATGCAATGAGTGCTAAGTGGGCTATTCAAATCATGAGAATTGTTGGGCAGTTGTGATTAATACTCATGGATATGGGTCATAGATTAATGACTTACACTACATAGTTAATCCTGAAAATAATATCTAATATGTTGCACTGCAGAAGTCCCTCTATTAAATAATAAGAGTGAAGGGATCTCTAACTAGGTAGTTAATATGACACAATACTTGCTAAGGTTTTGAAAATGGGGTAGCAAGCTAAGTGGACTTGATTGTGGGGAAAACTCCACAGTTAAGTGTGCTTGAGCTAGAGGTGTCCTGAGATGGGTGACCACCTGGGAAGTCCTGGTTACCAGGTGCAAGTCCCGTAAGTGATGATTGATGCTATGCGATTCATTTCGTTAGTTTCAATCTCATTTTCACCCCTGTGAGCATCACCCAATGCAATGAGTGCTAAGTGGACTATTCAAATCATGAGAATTATTGGTTAGTTGTGACTAATACTCATGGATATGGGTCATAGATTAATGACTTACACTATGCAGTTAATCCCAAAAATAATATCTAATATGTTGCACTGCGGAAGCCCCTCTATTAAATAATAAGAGTGAAGGGAGCTCTAACTGGATAGTTGATAAGGCACAATACTTGCTAAGGTTTTGCAAATGGGGTAGCAAGCTAAGTGGGCTTGATTGTGGGGAAAACTCCACAGTTAAGCGCGATTGAGCTAGAGGCATCTTGGGATGGGTGACCACCTGGGAAGTCTTGGTTACTGGGTGCAAACCCCATAAGTGATGATTGATGCTATGCGATTCATTTTGTTGGTTTCAATCCCATTTCTTCACCCCTGTGAGCATCACCCGATGCAATGAGTGCTAAGTGGACTATTCAAATCACAAGAATTATTGGTTAGTTGTGACTAATACTCTTGGATATGGGTCATAGATTAATGACTTACACTATGCAGTTAATCCCGAAAATAATATCTAATATATTGCACTGCGGAAGCCCCTCTATGCTTAGATATACTTTATTTATCAAAGCTACATGAAGCCTTCAGAGAAGACCAATGTTCCAGACCGAAGTAGATTTGAAATCAAGCATTACATTATCCCTGCTGAAGTCCAGAAAGGAGAAAGTGGTTCTCCAATACATATCTCCACAGATGAGAAAATAAGCAAACATTTTGATAAAGCTTTTGGTCAATATGAAAGAGTTTGCTTACTCAAGCTAGAGATCGTGGAGACGACTTCCTTATTGAAAAAGGAAGAGATGACTCCCAGGTTGGGAGGGAGCACTGATGTATAATTGATTGATGGATAGGATGAGCAGATTCTTTCCAGTTCAGAAAGTGGATTGAGATTTCTGATGGACAGACATTTTCCAGTTCAGAAAATGGTCAAGATTGTTGATGTACCATAGACAATGACTTCCCATTGTGGTTAACATGGGGAGTGGTCTAGGGAAATCTCTCTTCTTTAGGGCTACTCAAGAAGACTGGTCTACCTCATCGGACAACGATTTCTCATTGTGGTTAACATGAGGAATGGTTCGTTTTGGAGGTTGGTGCAGGACAAACATTTCCTCTTATGGTTAACATGGGAAATGGTCCAAAAAGTCATTCCTTAGGGCGAATTCATTCTCTCTAGGTTGCACTTTGTTTAGTGCCGGAGTTATGGCCTAGGGTGGGGAATGGTCCAGGCTCAGAAATCAGGACAGTTATTCTTCCTTGCTTGAGAAGACTAGTCCAGATAGCTCATCGTTGGTGTTTTACCTTCTGAGGGTATATGCTCTTCCAAGATCTCACAGATGTGAGTGGAAGAATGGCCCATATGATTTAGTTTATATAATAACATTGTTTCTATGCAGGTTGATATTAGATGATTGTTATGAAGACTGTATGTCTCTAGAAAATAGATGTATACTATTGTGGTGGATGCATTCCACTGTTTGATCAAGTATCTGTGTGGTACTTGGTGTGGTAGTGTACCACTGGATTATAGTTGTGGACTGCTATGGATAGACACAGTTGTGTTCTATTGAATGATATTGTTTTGATTGCCTTGAAGACTATCAACAATGTTGAAAATGATTATCAGCTAGATGGATGATCAATGGACAGAGATTTCCCAGACGAAAAATGGTTCAGGACATTTATTCTTCTAGGACATATATCCAGATTAGAAGAATGGCTCTTGTGTCACTTTGTGGTGTGAGTGACTTATCCAGAATCATGTCTAATTACTCAGATGGAGTATGGTTTCGAGAGATGATGTAGCTGATGACATTGATGGTGATGATGGTGCTCATGATCTAGTCATGAGATAGTCTATGTTGATGCTACCAGGTAAATGGTATGTTTGTGCTCAAGAGCATTACCTGTAATACCTCCCTAGCTAGGAGGGAGTGTTGATATTATGGTAGTTGCGGGAGGTATTTACCTCCACGTGTAAACCTGATGAGAATAGAATATTCTGAGAAGCAAGAAGAAACCCTAATGAGTTGGCTAATAACCTTAGAAGACTTGTTGACTCAAGAAGATAACTTGTATTAGATTATTATCCTCCAAGAGAAGAAGTCGGCCAGAAGAAATAATATATATTGAACAGACAAATACCCAGAATGAGAAGTCGGCCCAGGCAGTTAGGGAAAATTAGTATAAATACAGGAGGCCAGTCTTCATTCTGGTAGGCAGTCTCATAATTGCAGAGCAACACTTGTGCGTACTGCAGTGCCCAGTTTTGTGCACTATTTTGGATGAGAGTTGCCATTGCAGCTGCTACAGCCAGCAGATCACGTTTGGCTTGGACTATATCTTGGTTAGGGTTTGGACTATCTGATCAGCTCTTGTTGGTGCTCTATCCTTGGGGAAAGGTGCGCTACCCTTTGTTTGGCTATCTAGCCTAGGGTTTTCTTTCGGAGTAATTCTCTGTCAAGGTTAAGGTGCTCGGAGGGTGGTTTCGGCCTATGGTTGGGTGACAATAGCGATTTTGTCAATGGTAAAACGAGCACATCCATTATATTCTAACAATGGGCACATAACAAAGATGCAATCGACCCAGTAAGCAAAGGGAATGCTCAACAAAGGTGAAATTCACCCCAACAAACAAATGGATGTCTAACAAAGAAATTAGATGCCCAAGGTGAGGTGAGTTCAACCCAACAACGCTTAATTAGAGAGAGTGACCTTCATGAGAGATAATTTTCATTTTGGAAAGTTCTCCAATAGTTAGATGATCACATTCATTGATCTCACAACTTGGTAGAATGGATGAATGTCATCTTATAGTTATTGTCTCTCACCAATTGCTAATGGAAAATCAATTTCTGAACACAGTAAACCAAAGTATATATATATATATATATATATATATACTACTTCTCATATATCGAACATGAACAAAGAATCGAATATTTAATGATGAACCATACACCCATTCAAATTAAATTTAGAATGATAGACACAGTAACCAATCATATAATGGACAAGTTTATTTTACCCTAGAACCCAAATGGGAAAACCAATCAAATGGTGCTCAATATTCTTCTTTTTGCAAGTTTGCAAGTTTTTTTTTTTACAATACTCTCCTCCTCCTTGGCCAAAATCCCTTTGGGAATGAGCGAGAATGAAGAAATAGGCAGACATCGGGTGTAAGGGAAGGTCAATAGACATGGCTCTTCATTTCCCATTCCTTAGCCTTCTCTCTTATCAGTTTCCTTGTCACTTTTAATTATTTTTCTTTAACTTTTCTCTTACCTCCTTATTTGGCTTATTCCAAGTAAACTAGCATTGTTTTATATTGTTTTATGTGGCTTACGTAACACATTTTGATTGTTGTTTTAGGTACTAAGTCTTATCCACTCTTTACTTAAGATCCATACTATTAGATTTATTCACTATTAGATTTATTCCTTTTTCTAGAATTATTAATTAAAATAATAAATATATTCTAGAATTATGGTATATGTATACTTGTCATTTTCACGTGATTATGTGATAACATGTCCATATTAAATTTATTTTAGGAGATAATGATGAAGAGCTTATTTACGTTGTCTTCTTCTCATGTGAAGTCGATTCAATTTGTAGTCCTCACATCAATAACATTATGTTCCTTATTAATAAAATCATGTGTCTAAAAAAACTTTAGTATCATAGTGGTATCAGATCTTGCTATGATGCAGATGTTGAAGATGAGACTTTATCACTAAAGATCTTGGAATACTCTGTAGTGTTGGACAACATTTGTGTGGTACATTTGTTGTCTAATTTTGTTAAGGAAAATAAGTCGATTGCATCCTCTAATTTTTTTTATATCAAATTGAAATTTTCGTTCCAAATTACTATTAAATTTTAAAGCTAAATCTATATTTCTATTGCTATATCCAAATTTTAGATTTGTATATTATTTTTCATTTCCTTACATCTTTCTTGTAGTCATTTTCAACAACATTTTCAACAATTTTCATGACCTCTTCAACAACATTTTCAACAATTTTCATGACCTCTTGTTTCATTTCATGCAATACTATGTCTCGGGAAATCTGAATGGCCCCCTTGGCATTCCAAAACTTGTTATAACTTTGTCCATTCTAAAAACATCTACATGAATATTTGCCGACATATGTGTTGCTTGAGAGTATGGGAAAAATTGGCTGCATCTTCCTCTTTCGTTCCTTGGCTTTGGAATGGGAAACAATTGGTGACCTCCATAACGCTTCCAATATCCAAACCCAAAAGTTACTCAGTGAGAAGATCAATCGAACATTTTTTGTAGTGTTTTATAATTTTCAATATGACAAAATCCATCAATCTAAAGTGTAATGATGGTCATCTAAAATTTATTTGTTTTTTTATTATAGACATTATATTATTTCCTTACTATTCACCTTCTTCATTATTCAACATTATTAGTTTAACTATCCACTTATTTATCATGTAACTTTTAAAGTGATCTTCTTCAAAGTATCAAAGTTTATATAAATAAAGATACATATACATAAAGATGATCATCTAAAATTACATTACATAGTAATGAACATATAAAATTCACATGGAATCACCTACCAACCAACCTAGATCCTTAACTCTAGATCTATCAAACATTAAGGGGAATCAAATCCTTCAAAATACAAACTTCTATTCAAATTTTACACTCTAAAAAATATATAGACCTCAAAAAATTTCATCAATAAACCCATATTTATTGATGAAATATGCATAACATTATATTCAATGTTGTTGAAATATGCATAGATCATCTTAGTGTTTGGAAAATCGCCACCATCATAATTTATAATTTATTGGAAATTTTGAAATATTTATTCTAAATTTATTTTAAATCAAAATAAATATTTAATTATTTAACAATATTTCAACTTAAAAAATAAAAATATCTATTTAAAAAATCTTTAAAAATAAAAAATTTAAAACAAATACCTCATTTATTCGCCATTTAAAAATGTTGGAATACAATTTTTGCAAATGGACAAACAATGGTCCTTAATAGGACACGTAGTACCTCATGTACAACTAATTTACACGCTACTAATTGCTCATGCTTTTAATTTGTAACATCAAATTCCTGCCTCTCCATCTACAACTACTGCTCTTTTTGTTGTTGCCATAAATAAAACGATTTAATGTAGAAGGGGCAACACGGGATATTCATTTCACACAGAAACTTGCAGTGTGGACAGATTTTGCACAGATTTCAGTACTGCCCATCCGTCCCTACAGCGACATTTTACCCATTTTACTTCACGTACCTTTGCACCAACCAAGAGATTTATGACAAATTTGTGACCAATTAGCAGTACGATTTTTGTGGTTTACTGTACCTGGAATTCTGAAATTGCAATCCCATTATAGGGAAGTTGCAATTTCGTCAATCAATTTAAAAAGGTTTACAAATCTCTGAATCAACAAAATCCAGCAGCAAATGTGAGACGATTTAGCTAGCATCTAGAAAGCGCCGATTAATTATGCTTTCGCTCCATGAATCCATTCCTGATCAACTTCTTTCTGTACTCACTGGATTGAAGATCCACCATCCTGCAATCATTATTCCTATTCTTCCTTTCTGAACCTTCTCTGAACATTGTAAATAGATACAAGCATGCACATGTGAAGAGGATTGCACAGAACCGGCCGTAGAAGACGAAGCATAACAAAGTGAGGATCATAACAGTTGCACCCAGATTGGCGTCGTAAGCCATGGCCGGCCTGAAGAAGCTATCAGATCTCACAAGTCGGGTGGGCCGATTATCCATGGACACAGCCCTTCTGTATTTTTCAACTTTAGACTGATGATGCTTGTGCTCAGAATCGATGTTTTGGGGCTTCACATCTCTGGGAGAAACCGTAGCCAAGAAGTCGGTTGGGTCACCATGAGCTCCGAGAGGGCTGGCGGGCGCACTCACAGTAAGACCCGGGGCTCGTGGGATTCTTCTATTGCCGTCCTGCTGCTCTGCAATCGCTTCCTGACTAGGGTTAGGGTTTCCGAAAAGTACTGCCAAGCATGAAGCTCCGCACACAATAAATTTCACCAATATCGCGCTCACACCCAAAAACCCTAAGGTGGTGTTCTGGAGAAACCGAGACCACTGCATGACCAGGCTATGCCTCCTCTCATCCAACACGGAAATCGAAATATTCTCACGCTCGCCAGTAATATCATTCCCTTCATCCTTACTCAGTTCCACACCCGTTTTGCCATTATTTTTCTCAGCAGGTACCACAATCGAAACCCCGTCAGCATCCCCACCACTGGTTTTCTTCCTCATTTCCTGATCTCTGGCACCAAGCACAACCGGAATCCATCCCTTCTTCGAAGACACGAACCTCACCATGGCCTCCGGCGCACCAGTCTTCTGCGCAATATATTCTCTTTTCGCAGAGAGCTCAGCATAGATGCTCTCGAACTTATCAAGCCCAGTAGTGGAATAAGGATTCAATCTCTTCCCATGTCGCTGCCGGTATTTCGGCTTGGGCGAGACCGCGATTTCTTCTGCATCGCCTGCAACTGATATCCTTCCACAACGCATTAATCTGTTATTTCTGTGATATACGCACTCAATATACACCTAGATATACGCACTGATCCTAACACACAAACAATGAACACGCAAACCCAACTTATATAAAAAGCAGATCCTAACACACAAACAATGGACACGCAAACCCAACATATAAAAAGCTGCGGTGAGATTACCTGTTCCGAGCGTAAGCTTCTGCAAGAGTAGTTAGGTACATTATAGTTTGGGTAAATTTCACATAGAATAATATGAAAAATATTAATCAACATGAAATATAATTTCATTAATGTAGCTTCTAGAAGGAATGGACTTTTGGTATCAGATTCATCATTGAAGAAAGCAAATTGCG
>JASDQU010013808.1:180880-192094 GCA_032191745.1 Picea mariana | reverse complement strand
AATATTCAAGTTAACAACAAAATTAAGGTACCCCTTTGGGATTGGGTTGGCACTCACAAGTTCACATCTATCATGTCCATGTCATACAAATAAACATCAAAGAGGATTATCACTACTTGTAGCTTTAATTTAAAACGAGTGACCTTTGCATTTCACCAAGGGACACATTCTCTTGGTTTTCAACTTCCTTTTTTTTAATTTTTTCCCCACCTTATTGACATAGCATTTATGCAAAACTTTCTTTAACATCTTAATTTTTGTTTTCGTTAATCTTCAACTTAACTCAAGGATCGATGCTACAATGCCTCGAGGTGGGATCCACATATCATGGACTTTAGAGTAAGAGAGAGTGTTTCCACATCGAGAGCATGAATTTTGGACTATTGTTCCATTTCGGACGTGTCGATAGTTATTTCTCTTTCTCTTTCTCTCTCGCCTTCCATTTATGTGAGATCCACATGTCATAGACTTTAGAGTAAGAGAGAGAGTTTTTCCACATCGGGAGCATGAATTCTGAACTATTGTTCCTTTTCGGACGTGTCAATAGTTACTTCTCTTTCTCTTTCTCTCTCCCCCCTGCATTTATGTGTGTATGTTTTGTATAATATAGCTTATATAAGGTGATTAATTGTTGAACTATTGGAAACCAGATTGCACTATAATCCTTTAGATTACAATGTTGGTTCCATTGTTGGTAGTATTGATCAATGACACACACATTGTATAGTAGATGCATGAATGCATAGATGTTAAGTGAGAAGGAGATAATCAATTGGTGGGAAATAAAACCGAATAATTATTTGAAAAATGACACAAAGAGAAGCCAACCAATCCATATGCATACTAGGGCATAGTTTTTCACAAAAACCACTAGAAATTATTAGAGTTAGTACCCTTGGAGATAAATAAATTGATTGAAATATACAACACATGGCCATGGTGTTGATAGGGTAGAATACCTTGTGTCAACAATAGGGGTTAATCCTAGTGAAGAGGCCCAATTAGACTCACCTCTATTTGGAATGGAAGAACCCTCTAGATTAATGGGGTGACAACATTTCAATGAGCTTTAAATGTGTTACAATATGTTCTTTTAGTTTTTCAAAGACTAATAAACAAAAAACTGATATATTATGTAATGACTATTCCAAAACACAAGAAAATGTTGTTATGAGAGTTAGCTTTCATAATTAGAAGAAATATGGTTGGTAATCCTTTTGTTGGAACGGGGTTTCAAACCTAGGGTTTGAAATACCTTACCAACAAATACCCCATTAGCGCCAACACATTCAATATTAAAAAACTGAATAAGGTCTCACCGAGACGCTCATGAGAATCGTAGAGACTGAACAATTGTGCATTGCATGAAGGAATATTGAAAACATAAAACGCATAGCCCATAACTGTGCATTAGATCCTACCCATTCAAATTAACATTCATATATGTAAATTACATTCTAACATATACATCAAACATTCATCTATGGCAGATCTCATGACAACAAGTACCAATTTGGATCTCATTATTTTTATTAATCATCCATAGATAAACATTCAGATATATAATGGGTTGTAGCCTTCTCAAAAACTCATTGAAACCTGAACCAGAGACCAAAAACTCAAATCTAGATCCAATTTCTCTCTCATATGGCATTGCATCAGGAATAATACATCATTAACAACAAAACTAGAGCGACACCAACCAACATTGAGCAACAACAACAATAGCCAACTCTCCAACTGGTTTGTCTGCATTCTTTTTATCTCTCCATAAGCATGGAAATGATATCAACTTTGCTAGCTCACTAACAACCTAAAACGTGACCAATCGGTCGGTTACAAAACAATTACTATGTAATGTCCCCTTCCAATTGACCATAATGGGGGATGACTTAGTAGTCTATACGACTCTCGTAGGCTATAGTCAATGAAGAAAAATGGAGTCAAGGAGGTTTATTTAATGTCACTAGCTAGGAGATGTTACATTCTAAAGTGAAATTAAGTAAACAGATAAATTAATATTTACTTAATCATTAAAAGTGACTTTTAATGTTTAAGTAAATATTAAGAGAGAATAATGGTCATATTTGATTTGGTGAAAAAGGAGAAAGATCTAGAAGGCTTCTGAGAAGTATAAAGGAAGGGTAGCACTTCACCTTCCTCATTATGACTTGATCTCTTGTTGATGTGCTCTTTGAGCCAAGGTTTTTGTTAGGGTTTGGAAAAACCCGTCCATTGTAGTTTAGTTTCGGTGGTGTAATACCCACCCTAGCTAGACAAGGAGGAGGATCCACCCGAGATCTTCACTTGATTTCTTTTTGTGTTTGGCATCATCATGGAGGGAGTTTGGAGGTATATCATCTTGTGTAGAGGATTGACAAAACTTTCTAGAGGAGGTTGATCATCGATTTTATAGGTACCATGAGGGTTTCGGGGAAACTGTGATAGGGGTCACCCCTGTCGGTTGAGTACAGGCATCCCGCGAGGCCCCATTTGTTGGCCAACCTAGTCCCAGGAGGCCCCGCCTGTTGTTCAACCTCATCCAGTGAGGATCTTTGAGATTTGAAGTTACATAACTATTAATGTATGGGCAACCAGATTGCTACGATAGGTGTTTCAAGAGCAGATCGATACTGCACCAATGAAGGTTAGACAATCCAAGGGAAGACACATCACCTCTTAAGGATATTTTGGCATCAATAGCAGGTTTCTTATTTGTTCTCTATTAGTAGATATTGTAGCTTCCTTGCTGCTAGTAGATCTATGTGTTTAGGAGGGTTTTGTAGGTGTTTTACATCCAAAAAAGATCTTTGTATTGTTGTGATTTGGATTTCCATACCATAATAAGATGCCATGGTTATCTTCTCTATTCCATGTGTAATGGGTGCATGTAATATGTTTGACAATATTCCTATCTCAGTGACATATGCAAACTGTTTGTAAGACATTTCCAACAACCTTAATGCTAAGTTTTAGATAAAATCACATAAACAAAAACAATACTTTGGACAATAAACATATTTTTTCTATCTATCCTAGTTGGGGACATTACAATGGTATCAGAGATGGCGATTCTACTATCTTTTGATTGCATTGATTCCTAAGAAGAAAGGGCGTGGAGGACATGCCTTTCGAAAGTCACCAAAAAGAGAAATAGAAGCATACCAAACAGAGTCAGAGCCAAAAGGAAAAATGGGGGATCACAGTGAGGACATGACCTTACAACTGTTGGAGTCCATAGTCGAGGGACACCGATATATTCCCACCGAGCAACAACAATTTACTTAGTTCATGACACAGTTCCTTACCAACACCCAAGCAAATAAAAATCATGGGGGCTCCAATGGGAACCCTTTTGAGGGAAGCCATAGGGGAGGTAGGACTTATGTAGAGGGTAGAAATAACCATACCCCAACTCAGGGTAGGAGCCTAAATATCCCTAGGCCCCTATTACCACAATTCTTGGTAAAGAATCCTACAAGAGCACATGAGCATCCAGGCTAGGAGCTTGATATTAACAATTCTTACAAGGAGTATGAGACTATAGATGAAGATATCCATGAGAAATTTCCCTATGAGGATTTATACAAACTCAAATAGAGGAACAAAACTAGGGCAACACAGAACCAACAAAACTTTGATCTCATGCGCAAGGTGGGCAGGATGACTATCCCATCTTTTGACGGGTCTTCCAAGAGCTCAACTAGAGCATGGGTGCAGAAGTTGGAAACTTACCTCTAGCTTAACCCAATGATCAAGGCATAAGCCATTAAGCATTCCACCCTTCACTTGGAAGGAGAAGTTCATGAGTGGTGGTATCATAGGCTGGTAACATTAGGGCACGCCAACATCACTTCAGATGTGGAATTTACTTAGGGATTCATGGACAGGCTCGAAAGGAAGGATCCTAAAATCTACTTCAGGGAGTTGTCACAACTGAAGTAGATAGGTACATTAGATGCATACATCACATATTTTTAGAGGATGGCAGTCATGGTGACAGATATTTCTCAGCCACGACTAGTGATGCTATTCATGGAGGGTCTAGATGAGCCCCTAAAAGGATGTGTGAAGGCCTTTAGACCACACTATAGGATTCCATCATGAAGGTTTGGGATATGGAAGACACAAAATACAAGAAGGCACCAGTAAAACCGTTTATTGTATAGAAGGGTCAGGCAATGAAGCTTCCCCAGAAGACATGGACGAGGAAGGACAATATGGTTGAGGAGACTTGGAGAGAACTAAGGAGGAAGAAGCTTTTCTATAGTTGCAAAGAACTTTGGGAGATGGGACATCAATGTATGGGAAAAGGAAAGGTCCATTATATTGAAGTACTTTTCGATGAAGAAGATGACAGTGAGGAAAAGACCCACCACATACAGGATAATGAACAGAGCAGTGATGAGGCACCACACCTCAAGATTACAGAGCAGGCACCACTGCAGGAGGGGGTCAAAAGAGTGACCATTTCCACAATTTTAGGATTCCCTAGGTACTATACATTTAGAATCATAGGTATTTTGCAGGGGTAGAGGGTCACAACACTAATTGATGGTGGGGCCACCCACAACTTAATTGATGTGACACTTATCACAAGAAGAAAAATCCCTATCGAAGAATTTGAGGGATTCAACATGGTCATAGTAGATAGGTACAACATGAATTGTACTTAGAGGATTGGGGGACTGTAAGTGACATTGGGAAACTATACATTGACTGATGATTTATATGTAGTGGAGCTAGCATATACTGATGTGGTATTGGGAGTCTAGTGGCTGTAGTCGCTGAGAGACTTCAATATGAACTATCAGATTATGAGGATGGAGTTCATGGAATTAGAGGGCCAGTGAGTTAATTTGAGGGCCATGTCGTTAGGATCTCCCAATATCGTGTCAAACAAGAATATGGAGGAAATATTTTGATATGGTGAGATGGCATGCACAATAGAGTATTTGATTAACACATAGAAACCATCCTAGGATCACCATCATTACCATGTGGATATACAAGAGCTACTCGAGAAACATGATAAGGTTTTTAGTCCACTACCATTAGGGAGAACTCTTGACATGGGATTTGAGCATGTCATTGAGTTAGGGGAAGGGGCCAAGCTCATGATCACTACTCCATATAGGCATCCAAAGAATTTCAAGGATAGAATAGAGAAGGCCGTAGAGGAATTGCTAGAAATAGGTCACATTAGGCCTAGATCTAGTCCCTTTCTTCTTTAGTAGTGTTGGTAAAGTAGAAGGATGGCATGATGAGGATGTGCATTTATTACAGGGCATTGAACAAGAAGACCATCAAGAACATGTACTTGATACCCAGGATTGACGAGCTGATAGATGAACTACTTGGAGCGGTGTAATTCTCAAAGATTGATCTTCGATTGGGGTACCACCATATCAGGGTTAGAGAGGAGGATATCCATAAGAAAAAATTCAGATGTCACTATGATAATTATGAGTTTCTAGTCATTCCTTTCGGGTTAACTAATGCACCAACCACCTTCTAGTCTTGTAAGAACCATATCTTCAATAAGAAGTTGAGGAAGTTCTTACTAGTGTTCTTTGATGATCTACTAATATACAATAGGACTTGGGAGGAACATTTGAAGCACGTGGATGAGATTCTCAACATTATGGAGGAGTAGTCACTTTTTTCCAAGGAGGAAAAGTGTGAATTTAGGATGAAAAAAATCCTTTATTTGGTGCACACGATTGGTGTCGAAGGAGTGAAGGTGCATCAAGAGAAGATCCAGAATATTTTAGATTGGCCTAGCCCTAGATCACTTATGGAGTTGCATGGGTTATTTGGGATATGCAACTATTACAGGTGCTTTTTGAAAGGATTTTTATAGCTGGGTTCACCATTGATAGACCTTACCAAGAAAGGAGCATTTAGATTATTAGGGGAAACATAGGAAACATCCAAAAGAATGAAGAAGGTGATGAGTACTTTCCCAGTGTTATCACTTCCATATTTCTCACAACCATTTGTATTGGAGTGCGATGTGTCTTGTGATGGGATAGGAGTAGTGTTGATGAATAATCGACACCCCATAGCTTTTGAGAACATGAAGCTAAGGTAGCTAGAGAAGCTCTATCCTATCTATGATAAGGAGATGTTGGCCATCATGCATGCATTGGCCAAATTCAAACAATACCTGATTGGAGGACGCTTTGTGGTTAGGACTGACCACAACATCCTGAGAATCTCATAGATGATTTTAGGGGCTACATTTTGTCAATGGGCTATTTTTCCATGTTTTTTCTCAAAAAAAGATTCACCAATTTCCATTTTTTCTAAAAACAATTCACCAAAATTCCATAGAATAACATTATTTTACCTTAAAAGTTGCCAAAAATTTATACAAACTATATATAAAATCCTTAGAAATTTGAATATTTTTACAAAAATATTGCCAAACATTTTACATTTTGCATATTAAGGACTAGTAAGATTAGCTCATGTTTCTACATTTTAATATAAATTTTCATCCTTAAAATTATCCCTTCCTGAGATACTTCTTAGAGAAACAGGATCTGAAGAAGAGGCAACATAAATGGGTGAGCAAGGTGCATGCATATGATTTCGACATTGAGTATGTAAAGGGAAATAAGAACATAGTTGTTGATTCCCTATCCAGAAGACCTACAACCTTCTCCATGACAAAGATCTCAGCAGACTAGAAGTCCATCCTCTTAACAGAATACTCCAAGAATACCTTCGCCTATGAGCTGATGGAGGGAATTATTTAGGATGACAGGTACATGGTAGTGGATTACATCATCTACTACAAAGACATGATCTATCTAGTCCCTAAGTCCACACTCAAGGATAATATTTTGAGGGCAGTACATGATGCACCACTGGCAGGGCACATGAGATAACTGAAGACCTACAGAAAAGTGAGGGAGAGATTCTCTTGGAAGGGTCTCAAGGAGGATGTGCTTTGGTTTGTGATGGAGTGCATGACTTGTTAGTAGGACAAGTTAGAGCTTACACATCTTGCAGGTCTACTTTAGACGTTGAATGTTCCAGAGAAGAAGTGGGAGAGAATTTCCATGGATTTCATTACAAGGTTGTTGAAGATACAAGGAAGGGAATGTATCTACGTGGTGCTGGAAAGGTTGACCAAGTATGCACACTTCTTTTCCATCCCTTCAAAGTATAGTGCATCTTAGGTGGGAGATGTATTCTTCAGGGAGGTTTTTAGGCTGCATGGTTGTACAAGATACATAGTCAGTGATTGAGACAATAGGTTCCTCAGTGCATTTTGGCAGGAGTTGTTTGGGTTATTAGGGACGGAGTTGATACATAGCACCAACTATCATCCTCAGATTGATGGGTAGACGGAGATTGTGAACAAGTGGATTGAGGGATATCTGCAGAACTATGTGCCACGGAAGCAAAGGGCATGGATAAAGTGGTTGCATATCAGGGAGCACTATTATAACACCACTTATCACATGTCCATCGGGATGAGTCCATTCAGGGAATTGTAGGGATATGATACCCCATTATTTGCATATTTGGAATTTGGGGAGAGAAGGGCTCCTTAGGACAAATATTTGTTGCAGGAGAGCCAAGACATCTTAAGAGTCTTGAAGGAGAACTTATAGGTCACCCAAAATCAACATGAGATATCTATAGATAGGCATAGAATGGAGCGCATATTTGAGGTTGGGGACTTAGTATTTCTTAGGTTGCAACATTACAGACAGTCTTCACTGAAGAAGAATTGCACAGAGAAGTTGAAGCCCCACTTCTTTGGACCCTATAGGGTGAGCAGGAGATTGGACCCTATAGGGTGAGCAGGAGAGTCAGAGAGGTAGCATATGAGTTGGAGTTTCCAGAGGGTAGCAAGATCCACAACGTCTTCCATGTACCATGCCTCAAGAAGGCATTGGGACAACAGGTGACCACTTCAAAAAATCTTCCTCCACTAGATGAGGAAGGATAGTTGGTTTTGGCCCCCGATCAGATTGTTGATGTAAGCGATAGGAGGATGAGCATCAGAGTCATTAGGGAGTACCTAGTCATATGGAGAAGTTTTCTCTTCAAGAATGCTACTTGGGAGGGAGAGTAGATATTAGAGCATGTAACTTGGAGTTGCTTGACGACAAGCAATATCAGGAAGGGAGGACTGTGATGTCCCCTTCCAATTGACAATAATGGGGGATGATTTAGTATCCTATATGAATCACGTAGGCTATAGTCAATGAAGAAAAAGGGATTCAAGGAGGTTTATTTAATGTCACTAAATAGGATATGTTACATTCTAAAGTGACATTAAGTAAACAAATAAATTATTAATTACTTAAGCATTAAAAGTGACTTTTAATATTTTAGTAAATATTAAGAGAGAATAATGGTCATATTTGATTTGGTAAAAAAGGAGAAAGATCTAGAAGGATTCAGAGAAGTATGAAGGAAGGGTATCACTTCACCTTCCACATTATGATTTGATCTCTTGTTGATGTGCTCTTTGATCCAAGGTTTTCGTTAGGGTTTGAAAAAACCCTTCCATTGCAGTTTAGTTTTGGTGGTGCAATACCTAACCTAGATAGACAAGAAGGAGGATCCACTCGAGGTCTTCACTTGAATTCATTTTGTGTTTGGAATCATCTTGGAGGGAGTTTGGAGGTATATCGACTTGCGCATGGAATTGACAAAAATTTGGCCGATATCCCATTTTGCAGGTACCAAGGGAGTTTCTGGGAAACTGTGACAAGGGTCACCCCTATGGTTTGAGTACACGGCGTCTCGTGAGGCTCCACTTGTTGGCTAACCTAGTCCCGCGAGGCCCCACCTGTTTTTCAACCTCATCCAACGAGGATCTTTGAGATTTGCTATTATAGAATTGTTAAGGTATGGGCGACCATATTATTGCAGTGGTGTTTCAGGAGCAGATCCATATTGCACCAACAAAGGTTAGACAACACAAGGGATGACACATCACCTCTTAAGGATATTTTTGCATCATTACCATGTTTCTTATTTTTTCTCTATTAGTAGAAATTGCAACTACCTTGCAACTAGTAGATCTGTGTGTTTAGGAGGGTTTTGTAGTTGTTGTTACAACCAATAAAGATCTTTGTATTGTAACTTGTGATTTGGATTTCCATACCATAATAAGATGCCATGGTTATCTTCTCTATTCCATGTGTAATGGGTGCATGTAATATGTTTGACAATATTCCTATCATAGCAATTGTTTGTAAGACATTTCCAACAACCTTAATGCAAAGTGTTTGATAAAATCACACAAAGAGAAACAATACTTTGGAAAACAAACATATTTTTTCTATTTATCATAGTTGGGGACATTACAATGGTATCAAGGCTAGTGATTCTGCTAGCCTGTGACTGCATTCATGTCTAGGAATAAAGGGCATGGAGGAAACCCCTTTGGAAAGTCTCATAAAGATCCCTAGGCTGTTATTACCACAATTCTTGTCAGGGTAGACTACAGGAGCATAGGAAAAAATGGGCCAGTAGATTGATATTAACTCTTCTTACATGGAGTACAAGAAAATATATGAAGATATCTAGGAGAAATTTTCCTATGAGGATTTCTATAGCCTCAAACATAGGAATAGACCTAGGGAAACACAAAACCAACATAACTTTGATATCATACGTGTTGCAGAAGCATCCTTGGGCTCATACAATCCACATCACACACACAAAAAAATTTCTATTATGAAAATTAGGCAATAAGTCTAATAAGGACTGTGTTAGTGGTCCATTTTATTTAGTCAGTTTGCTATGAATTCAAACTAATGCTACTCATGCAACTAATCTTGTGTATGCTGAAACTCGTGCTGAAACTCATGCTGAAACTTGTGCTAAAACTCTTGTGAATGGTGGAATTTTATAAGTGTCGCAATGTTTCTTCATTTTTAACGTTGTGACCGCACACGTTTGACTTCGCCACACTGGAATTATTCATGACGAGTTGCAACCATATGGTAGGAACGTTCCCACGCCCAACAAAATTTTGTTAATTTCAAGAAGGAGGTGAGTTGTTAGGCAATTTTTCTAACTGTCCGTTGAGGCAATGGAAGGCGAATCGATTCATAGGAAAAAGGGGAGAATTTAAAAGAACCATGGATGTGATGGAAAAGGGGTGATGAATCACAAAGAATATGGAGAGAATAATTCCAGGTTGGGCGACCACTTAGGATGGGAGAAATAGAGTTTCATCCCACACACATAGAACAATACCTTATGGGTGATTTTTGTAGTGGGTTTCAACCACACAAGTAACCATTCACAACTTTCTCTTATTAGCTCAGGTTTGATGTAATGTAAATTTTGATATGTTCTTAGAATCAATAAAGGAATGGTGTTGCATTCTTAAGTTTACAGTTGAAGTCCCTTATTATTTGGCAATAGGATTTTTGTTTTGATTTTCCGTTGTTCATTCTACAACAGTGTGTGTTGTAACTGTTTGTGTGTTTTAGATCGATTTCTCCCTGCATAAGGTGGTATCAAAGCTTACGTTCTTTCTGGGATAAGTGCGTGATTGTTCCTGTAAGTGGGTTAGAGAATACCCTAAGTTTGGTGGTGTATCAACATTTTGAGTGCTGAAGAAAAAGTAGGTGTACAACGTTTGGATTGAGGATGTGGATGGTAGTTAGGATTCGAACTACCAGGAAAATTGTGAGGATGCCACCAAAAATGAGAGGAGAAACATGTGGAGGTGCAAGAAATAAAGAACTTGAAGAGTTATGGAGAAGAATAGAGGAATTAGAACACATAAGAGATGGATATGATGAGACAAATTCTAACTCTAAAGATGAGAGTGAAATTGAACAAAATACTGAGGATGTAGACCCAATAGAGTGTTTGATATCCTATCTGAGTAACAGAGGCAGTGTGAAAGTTTAGGTTTCATGCTATGATGGAAGCTTAAAATCTGAAACTATTATAGATTGGATAGGAGAGCTCGAGAGGTGTTTTGAATATGATAATGTTCGTGATCCAAACCATATTCGATTTGTTATCAAAAAGTTGAAAGGACATGCTGCCCTTTGGTGGGACATGTTGCAGAAAGATAGAGTTGATAATAGGCGGGAAAATATCAATACTTGGAAGAAGATGGTGAGTAATATTAAAGAAATTTTTTTGCTCGTTGATTATCAGCATAATTTGTGTAGATAAGTGCAAAATATGAGGGAAAAGGATACTTCTGTACATGAA
>JASDQU010013808.1:158939-172413 GCA_032191745.1 Picea mariana | reverse complement strand
TATTGGGATTCAACACTGGCTGTGTTGGTAATAGTGTTGGTCTCAAGGAGCTTGCATTTTGAAATTTGAGTGGTTTTTGTTGTGGGATAGGAGGTAAAGGTGGTGGAACAAAACTTGACAAAGGCTGCAGAGTGTTTGATGAGAACTTAGAATAAGGATGGTTGTACATAGGAATAGGTGGAGCTTGAGGATTTCCTTGGTTGTGTCCTCCGCTCCATCCTTGAATCCAAGGATGTTGGTACTGAGTAGACCAATTTTTCCAACCTGGTGAGTTCCACTATTGTTGTTGATAATAGGGTGGAACTTGAGACTATAGATTCAGGTATGTGGGTTGATTCCTAGGCTACCATGGCCTTCTAGGTGCATAAGAAGACTCCCCAGGATCTCCACTCCTATAGATGGCTAATAAACCATGCAATGATGGAAATTTTTTAGTCACATGGTCTTCTATACATAAGCCACAAACTGAAATGTTATCTAGTGGGCACTCCCTTGAGGAATGCTTCCTCCTACATCTTGGGCAATATATGCTCATTGCTGCATTTTCCTCCTCTTGTTTATTTTTGAGTTTAAGGGTATCCAACTGGGAACCTATTGTGCTTAGGATGTTTGTCTTGAAGTTTTTTAAAAGGTTCCCTATCTCTGCTCTCGTAATACCACATGAACTAACTGGTTTTAAGCTTCTATTGTAAGGGTCCCCAACACTCTTTCCTGTTTTAGCTCTACTCCTTGAGTAGTTTTTACACATTTCACATATTTCAGCAAATGGTTTATGAGAGATGTCACCTGATGCCATCAGGTTAAGCACCTCTAGATATTCTTCTGAAATTCCCTTAAGGAAAAGAGCCCTAAATGCATCCTCTGGGAGGTCATGGTATTTGACTTCTGGGAGATATAACCAAATCTTTCCATATAGTCTTCAAGGGTATCATCTTCTAACTGTTGGACTCTAAAGATGTCATTACGAGACTCTTTGGTCTTGTAGTAGTCTTGGTACTTCTTAAGAAAGATGTCTTTCATGGATTCCCAAGACCAAATGCTGGATTCTCCCAATCCCATGAACCATCTTAATGCAGAGTCTTTGAGGGTGGCAGGAAAGAGTTTTAATTTCCAGGCATCTTGTACATAGTTGTAGCTCCTGCACAAGATGCCAAATTCAAATAGAAAGGTGTCTAGATCTTCACTGTTTTTACCATAAAAGGTAGGTAGTGCTGAGAGAGGAATATTCTTCATGTTGACATTCAGAGTGGTGTCTAAAATCGAAAACCCGAAGGTAGTTTCGGTTTGGTTTCCAGTTTCTTCTTCCTCTCCATGTCTTACATTGTTATGGTCCTCCTAATCATCCATATTGGCTTGGTTTCCAAAAAGAGAGTACCTGAGTGGTTTTATCTTTGAAGAGAAAAAGGTTTCCCTTTGATGAAAAGGTATTCCTACTGATTGGATGTCTGGGACTCTACTCGAGCTGGTTGAGATTATTGGTGCCAAAGTTTCTATGTCAATTTGAGAGATAATTACATTGGTGTTGACGGGCGAAATTGACCGTCCGTCAACTGGGAGAGTGGAACCGGTTCGGGGTTGTCTAATAACCCAAGCCGTTTGGGATGAACCACCCTGAAGGGTTTAGCGGTTTCGTTAGCCGATCTAAGGTCCTAAGAAAATGAAAAAGAAAACTACTCTAAAACTAACTAATCTAACTAAAAATAACTATTAAAAAAAACTAAACTAATCTAACTAAAAAGAAATAAAAAAAACTAATAAACTAATCTAACTATTCTATATATATACAATCTACTATCTAATACTATACTAACTCTAACTAATTAAATGTCTAACTGCTAACTGAAATAAATCTTATTCACAAAATGTACAATAATTACAATTTACAGATTTGAATAAAACCTGAAAAAATCATTTATATTCTGCCCTAAGATAGAGAGAGATATTTTTTGTTGATTTTATAATTTTATGAACAAGAAATAAAACATAACTAACTAAACTAAACAACTAAAATGCTAACTCTAACTACAAATCTAAACTACACATATATCTAACTAAACTACTAATATCATTCTAACAAATTAAATAACAAACTGACCTGGAGAAACGCTCCAGGTTTGTCCTGTGTATGATGATTATCTCAGCTGATCAGAGGGAGTAAACCCGCACCGAATTATCCAGGCGCTCCTTGTAAACAAAAAGATGTAGTGCTCTTCCAATATAATTACAGGACAAACAAGACATAAAAATTACAACAATTTTATGATTTATAAATTTTCATAGTTAAATAAACCTGTATGCAAAGACTTATACAAAATGATTCAATTAATGAAGAAGAGAAATCTGTGATTCATCAACTAAAACAAGGTAATCTCTGTATTTTTAAGTAATGAAAGAAATCAGATATGGATAAATCATTAATTAATTCGTATCATTCTGCAATAGACTATGATAGCTAAAGTAGTCTATAATCAACTGCAAACGACATGCATAAACTTGAAACAAAATATTGATATATTGAAAAGCAAAAGCTGTAGCAAAACATCAACTCCTGTCTCAGTTTGTATTAGAAATCCATAGCCTGGTTCTCCCACAAGTGAGGATGATCCTTATTACACAAAATAATAAGTATTTAAAGACTTTCCACAGGGCAAAACATCCCTGTGGAAGTTATCAAAACTGTTTACATAAAATCTGGGAAGATATCCCAAGTCTGACTAAACTAGGAACCTAAAATAAAACTAAAACACACAAACATCCCCTAGACTGTCCAGCATGTCCAATGCAATTAGGATGTACCTGAAAAGGGTAAAAAATGGACAAGTTAGAAGGATATTTTATTAAAGAAAATGATAAAAGTCTAATTCTATAGACTAGCTACAGAATCTTGCGATTTTGTAGCTGGTCTAAATAAGACACATAATCAACATTAAAAAAATTCAAATCTTTAAATAATCAAATTCAATAATTAACAAGTATCTAATGTCTATTTGAAAGACAAACGAATCATTCAAATTGAGATTGTTATACTAATTCGAGATCGAAACAAAAATAAAATCAAATGACTACAGAGATGCATATACTCTGTTTCGTTTGTTGCCACAAAGTCGAGTGAACATAATCGTAATGAACAGTAATGAAATCGTTTCATATCAAATTGAAATCGATACAATTAAAACAAATCATAGGCAATTGTTATGCTACCTCATCAACAGGAAACACGATTGAATCCAAACAAGATCATTTTCCAATCGACATAACTGTATTGACATAACAAACGATCCATGTCATGAGCGAATTAAATCAAAACTGGCGCGTAAATGTTCACAAACAAAATCATAACAGGATCAATCAGTTGATAACAGGATTCATAAGATTTGTTCGATCGTTTTTCATTGCAAATTGGGGCCGACAAAATCATTCACGAAATCATCACTTGAATTCATTTTGAAACGACTATTACCTGAATTTCCTCATACGAATTTGACAAAAATAACATAAGTCGATATGAGTTAACAAACTCGTTTGAAAATTAGAATTAACAGAGTTGCAATCAAGTCTATTTTCGATATGAATACAACTCATAAAATCGATCATACTAACTGAAGATACACAGCAATCCAATCAAGCGAATCAAACAGCTGGGGTTTAACACAGTCGTGGTGAATCAAAAACCGTTCCATGATTCAGGCGTAAATATCATTTGCACAGGCTTAAATGAGAATATTGTTTTCATGAAAAACAGAGTCGTCCTTTCCCAATCAGAGTCAATCAGAGTTGTATTCCAGATTTAGAAGATTATAACAATTCAAACTCACGAAATCATTCAGAAATCACAGCATACAAACTGACCATAACGAAATCAAATCAAAACATGATCGTACTCTAAATTTAGCACGATAACCTCCTGTTCAGATTAGATACTAATCAAATCCAAGCGAAAACAAACCATCGATTTCATTAGCTCAACATACAAATGAATCAAATCCGACGAAAACCTATCAGTGGCTAAACTGGGCATGAGCAAATTGTGTATCCAAATCAAAACTTCATTTATTTTTAGCAAAGCAAAAACAATATACAGGATGAACGACATTATGACAGAGCCATTTCAAATGATAGACAGAGCTATTTGAAAACCAAACTCACATCATTATATTAATTCAAGGAATTCACAAAACGAAAATGATATCGAAATTCATACCTGAATGACGAGCAGACGGCTTGATCATGACATTTTGGAATTGACAACGGCTGTAGCCGATTCAACATTCTGAAAAACAATGGAACCAGCAGTTTTCTGCTTCTTATCAACAGCTCGAAGTTTGTCCCTTTGGCTGGTCAACACTGCAACTTGGTTTTCCAGCGATTTGATTTTCAATTGAAGTACAGGAACGTCTATATAGTATCGTTCCAACCACACATCACACTGGTCACATGACGACTGTCTGGGCTTTGAAGATGTAGGTGAGGGTTTCGTTAGGTAGTTCGATCCCTGGGTAACTGGGATTGTTCCTTAGGCAAGGGGGAAGATTCAAAACGAAGTCATAAGGTGGCTCGGAGCACAGACCCTGTGAGTAAGGGTACTCACTAGCTAGGAAGCATTCTATGTCAGAGTCCGAATCCTCACCAAGGACTATGGGCTTCTGCTCAGCACTAGGTTTAGGCTTATTCCTAGCCATTCTCGAGATAAGCTGGGCATTCTTTTTTCTTTTGCCATCAACAGTAGGGTTACCTCTAACCTTTTTGCTCACAGGCTTTTTTATAGCCTCAACCTTCTTAGTTATAGCGTCGGGTAAGTCAACATCAGGGTCGTCTGAGGGTTTAGGAGAAGGCAGTAGGACATGGAAGGGCACGGGTGGCCCGACCTTAGCTTCATTAATCACAGGCTTGTCAATCTGGACATGGTTTGTATCATCAAAACCATTTCGAGTGGTAAAATCTCGCCAGCTATCACCATGAAGACTTAAGTGATGAACAATGATGAGCCTGATTAGGCCATGGTGGAACAGGCTACTGTCAGCCTTTTCTCTTTTAAACCTTTTTGACATTTTATATAGGTTACGCTGAAAGTAGAAAGGCATATTCAATGGATACCCTATAAAATTCATTAACAAACGCAGGTGGTAGAGAAAAATGAGTCCATATCGACCCTCACAGGTCATGAATTATTTAACCACCATCAAAAGGTCATGCCATCGTGGTTTAAGCATGGAAATGGGCATACCTCTGTCACAGGATGTGACCTTTCGCGAGACGAACAGTAGTGGCCATGGCACCTCTTCCACTTTTGAATTTTTAAACCAACGCTGGCCCGTGGATGGTAACCCTGTAGCAGAGCTAATGAACTCTTCACTAGTTTCCAACTGAACATCACCCACCTTGGCTCTACAGCCATCAAAAGTCAGGTTGAACTGCTGTGCAACAAATAAATCGAAACCCTCAAACCTCTGCACGAAGGTGAGCCAACCGCTATCCTCTAAGTCTTTCCGGGCATTTTCGAACAGTAGCAAGGCTTGGCTACCGTTCGGCTCAATTCGCACCACCGGTGCCATGGAGCCGAGCACATGGTAAGTCCAGGGTTTGGGTCATAGCACACAAAGGAGCAGAGTGCACGAAAGGTTACCCGAGCTAGCAGAGGTGAAACAGGGATAAGGGATATGCATAAATGACATCGTGCGAAGGTGGTGGAGCTTATTTGCTGGCCATGCATAATAGTTATTTCCAAGGTACAACTGCCGGCGCTTATAGCTGTTCAACCCACTATAGTATAGCTCAACAATTATGTCACTTGCCCGACCAATGAAATCAATGGTGAGTGTATTAATCATTCGTGCAAGCAATGGTTATACCATAGTTTTAAAACCAAACATATGAATCGAAATCAATACCAAGTGTTTAACCATGTGACATGCGTTGTAACAATTCATATCAAGAGTTTAACCAATGTGCCAACGCGTTTTGAACTAGGTGTCATATCAAATGAAACATATCAAGGTTTTAACCATAACACTTTTATATTTTTATGAAACCAATGGTCAAGTAGATCAAATCAAAGAACATATAAATCCAATTGCCAATGAATCACAAACTTAATCACTCATGAAACGAGAATACATGATCAATCAAAAATTGTCGAATGAGTGCAGATCAAAAGGTCTTGCCAACTGTATAATGATAAGTAAAATGTAAGCGCAATAGGAATATCGACAAGAAGGATAATGACAATTCAATAATGATTTTAATACGGCTTCGAAAGACCAAGTTTTCACGCTTACAGTCGTGAAAACAAACGAAAGGTAAATGCACAAATGTCGCAAAAATAAAAATGTCGTTTATTTGAGAATTGCGACGAAAAATTAATGTTTGCAAAACATTGGTGTAGGCAGCTTATAAAATAGTGGAAAAATGTGAATTGGCTACCAACAATTGGCTGAGCTACCAAACAAAAGATTCACATGTTCAGGGTCTATGATATTTTTAAAATTAGAGTCCCCTGGTGGTGGTTTAAAAGCAAAGGTTGTATTATTTGGTTTTGTGGAAGACTCGAGTGGTCTTGCCTCCTGTCCTAATATGATTGATGCTTCAATTTCTTGTTCTATAGTGCTCCTTGTATTAGTCCCTTTAGAGACTATTTTAGCTCTTTGAGTCAAGCTAGCTCCTGTTTTTCGGTATCGGTCTGCGGATTTTATAAGCGAAACGTTCCTTCCCCCAAAGAGATCGGAAGAAACCTTGGTTGAAAGGTCTGATTTTGATTTAATGTATCTACCTTGTGGGTCTCTAGGCCTACTCATGAAAGAAATCAAAAACAAAAATAAAAATCTACCATTTGATTCCTAGGTCTATTCATGAAAGCAACAAAAAAGAAAAAACTACTATTGGTTTTGGGGGAACCTGCTATAGTAGATGTGTAGGTTCTTACCTCTTGTCTTAAAGTTCCCCCACCACCAAACTAATTCTAATGTCTAAGTATGATCTAATTCCTAATTACTTCTTACCTTAAGACAACTCCCTGGCAATGGCGCCAAAATTTTAGGTGTTTTATATGTACTAAAAAAGACACTAAACTACTCTCAATTAAATTGTCAACCCGGGGTAAGTAAACTTAGAGTTGTAGAAAAATATATGCCAAAGGTAGAAGGTTGGTAGGAGTGTAGACTAACTAAGGAAAGCAACTATCTAGGGATAATCTACTCAAGCAAACCTATCTAATGAACAAACCCTACTAAGCAAATTGAAACTAGGTAACCTAAGTACTTTTGGGCCAAGGACTGATGGATAGTTCCTAAGAAAGCGAATGAAAACTCTATGTAAAGAAAACTAGTTCATGACAGTAAGCAAAGGTAAACTACTAAGCATACTAAGAAAATGATGAAAACAAACTATCTTTAACTTGCCAACCTACATTCAATGAGAAACTACCCTATGAAAGCAAATAAATAAGCAAGTAAGCAAAATCACCTATCTAACCTATTAAAACAAATAGACAAGCAAACAAAAACATCTAACTAACCTATTAAAGCAAATAGAGAAGCAAGCAAAAGCATAAAGCAAAAGACAAGTAAGCAAAGACTTCTCATTGAACAACTACCTAGCCTAAGAGGCAAGTGAACTAAATGCCTAATGCAAAACTATTTCTCTTGCGTGAAAGGAAATTTAAATGCTCAATGCAATGCATGAAAGGAAGTCTAGTCTATTGAAAACAAGAAAGACTATCAACTAAACTTATGAAAACAAGAAACTATCTTTTCTAACTTATGAAAGCAAGAAACTAACTTTAACCTATGAAACACTCAAATGTGATGTTGGTGGTTGTGTGAATGCCTTCGGTGGTGACTGATGATATCTCGATGACATTTGACAACAAAGGATAGTTCTAATGGTATAAGCTCAATACTAATTTCAACGGCAAAATGAAAGGTGTGAAGTAAACATTCCAATGAAAACTTAGCCATGATAAAAGTGATGTTAAATACCTTTCATATTCATGTACAAACCATCAACATCACAACGAGATCATCATTATCTAACTAAGGAATTTAATTGCATTTTAATCTATGAAAGTAAATTGCGTGAAATACAACTACACTATGTCTATTCTAGCCATTCAAACTAAAATAAAGAAATAATTAAAAACATAAATTTAAAGTATGATATTAAAAAGTAAATTGACAATCTAATTTAGCCAACAACTAATTAAATGAAATCTATATAAACTGAAGTAAGCAAGCTATGACTAGAAACTGGAACTAATTCTATCTATCCATCAAAGATCCCTGTCAAATGAAACCCAAATAGAACTCTGTTTTAAGCTTGACTGCAAGAAAATAAATAAAAGTGTAATCTGATATCTAGATGCATATGGAGTTAGTGTAGAGACTTGCAAGTCTATTCCTAGCCTACAAAACTAATTCATGCTAACATAATCCATCACACTAACCTGCAAAAGAACAATAAACAATTAAATCACAACTAGCTAATTAAAACATAAAACATGCATGTACAGGAAATAAAAGACAATTTAAATTATGAAATGTATAAACAACACATAGATCATCACCAGACTACTGGTGGGCCCCCCAGTAGGTCATGTCTACCCTCTAAAAGCACACCACGAACTTCAGTAGGTCGAATTCACCATGAAAGTAAAAAATGCAGTACTGGCACTATTCTGGCAATGTGAAAAATGAAAAACAGAGTATAACGAGTTTATCTCCAATCTGATGGCTATTCTACTTGCTTAACCATATGATGATCATCCTGGTAGTATTTATAAGCTTACAACCCAGGTGTTCGACCACAGGAGGGTCGAACCACCTCTAAATTCGGCAAATTACATTAAATGCATCAATAACTAACAAAACAGAGGAACCCAATAAGCACCCTCTTTGGACAACTGAAATCAAGTTGTCTTGAGCTTAGTAGCTAGAGGGGGCGATGACAAACAAAACCCTTGTGCTCGATGTTTCCACCACTGGCCGCCAATACCATAACCGCCAACTTGCCTTGCGTTTTTGTACAATACTAGGTGCTGAAACGAGTGCCGGATCAAGTACTGGAACAAGTGCTGGATCAAGTGTCAGAACAAGTGCTGGACCAAGAAACATGGTGCATTTTGCTTTGTAACAACAAAAAAACATGAATTAACTTTTGGAAACCATAAAATATGATAAACTAAACTTGATTGAATCACAAAACACGAATTATACGTATCTCATGCCGATTGTATCATTTTACCATAAAATTCTTCAAAAAGCTCCTTTGAAAGATTAAAAAACGAATATATACATATGGCAAAAAGTGTATAATAATGTCATGAATATGATCATATCTCGGGCCCAACAACGGTCGCCAAAATTTTTGGTAGATTTGGTTGCATTACCGGATTAGGAAGGCAAGAAGAGTGCTGATGCAAATGATTTTTTGGACAGTATGCATGAATTACAAGATTAGGTAAAGAAGAAATTGCATATCAACAATGACAATTATAATCAAAGAGAAGATCAACATAGGATATGGAAGGTATTCCGATAGGGTGAGTTTGTCATTGATCACTTGAGGAAGGAGAGATTTCCTTGAGGCACATGTAATAAAGTCAAGTACAAGAAGATAGGTCCATGCCGAATTATGATAAAGATCTTTGATAACGCTTATCGGCTGGAAGGTCTAGAGAAGTTTGACATATATCCTACATTCAATGTTGCTGACCTCTATGAGTTTCATGAAGGGGAAAAAAGACCAGATGAAGGTAACCTCAATGAATGGGAACAACATATACCGATTAAGTCAGAGGAGCAGATTGAAGAAATTCTTGCTACACAAGTTGATAAGAAGACTTGCTGGAAGGAGTACATGAAATATTTAATCAAGTGGAATAATCGAGGGGCAGGGGATGCATCATGGGTGATTGAAGATCAATTAAAACATGTGAAAAAGTCGTCATCTCAACAGTAATATGCACTTGAGCTGGAGCTCATGTTTTTCTTACCAGGGGTGTTTGATGCAGGAGAATCCTTGGGCTTGGGAAATCCACATCACAAAAAAAAACAAATATATATTTTTGTTCTACAAATTAAGAAAAATTCAAATAAGGACTGTGTTAGTGGTCCAATTTATTTAGTCATTTTTCTATGAATTCAAATTGTTGTTAATCATGCAACTACTCTTTTGTATGCAGAAAATCATGCTGAAAATCCTATGTATGGTGGAATTTTATAAGTGTCGCAATGCTTTTTCATTTTCAACGCTGTGACCGCACACATTTGACTTTGCCATGTTGACATTCTTGATGATGAGTTGAAACCATGTGGTAGGAACGTTCCCAAGCCCAATTTTGTTTTATTAACGCCAAGAAGGAGGTGAACTATCAGGAGATTTTTCTAACTGCCCATTGAGGCAATGAAAGGCGAATCAATTCAGAGGAAAAATGGAAGAATTTAAAAGAAACATGGATGCAATGGAAAAGGGGTGATGAATAACAAATAATTTGGAGAGATGAATTCCAGGTTGGGCGACCACTTAGGAAGGGAGAAACAAAGTTTCATCCCACATACGCAGACCATTACCTTAAGGGTGATTTTTGTAGTGGGTTTCAACCATGTAAGTAACCATTCATAGATGTCTCTTAGCCTAGGCTTGCTGTAATGTAAATTTTGATATGTGCTTCAAATCAATAAAAGAATGGTGTTGCATCATTAAGTTTCCAATTGAGAAATAAGATTTATGTTTTGATTTTCCACTGTGTATTCTGTAGCATGGTGTGTGTTRTAACTGTTTGTGTCTTTCAACTCGATTTCTCCTTGCATCAATACACAAGGTGGGAAGGATGACTATCCCATATTTTTACGGGTCTTCCAAGAGCTCAGCTAGGGCATGGGTGTAGAAGTTGGACACTTACCTCCAGCCTAACCCAATGATAGAGGAAGAATCCATTAAGTATGCCACCCTTCACTTGGAAGGAGAAGCTCATGAATGGTGGTATCATGGGATGCTAACATTAGGGCACGCCAACATCACTTTATAGGTTGAGTTTACTCAGGGATTGATGGACAGGTTCAATAGTAAGGTGTATATTTTAACCTTGTACAATATTTACTGCAAACAGATTTTCAGTAAAAGAAAAGAAAAGATACAATCGCAAATACAAACATTACACAGAGATTTTTCCCCTAGAAACCCAAACTGGGAAAACCAACATATTCTATATTCATTCATAGTGATACATTTTTTACAATACAATATACATATAGGAGCCAACGACATCCAAAACCCTAACCAAATGACCTAGATTAGTCAACAACCCTAATTCCTTAACAGGAAATAGAAAACCATCGGAAAACAAACCATGTGCCGAAAAACCACCTAAATATGTGACACATTTTCCAAGGCATAATTTTTTTTCTCGGGGGCACTGCCCCCGAACCCCCACATGGGGGGCATTCTCCCCCCTGCATCCCCCAAGGGGGGGCCTAACAGCCCTCGCTCAACCCCCCCCTGCGCGCTCGACGCAACTTTCAAACACTACTACCCATGCAAAGAATATAACACATACCCAACATTCTACCACTTGTTATTTTCTTTGCGTACAGGGGGTTACAGGGTTACATAATCAACAATCTAGGGCAACAATGACCATGTATCCTCTACACCAAGAGAACTTCTCAGTGCTCATAGATTTTGTTAATGAATCTGCAACATTCTTCAAATTGTCCACCTTCATCAGCGATACTTTTTTTCTTCAATCATGTCTCTCACAAAGTGATATTGAATATAAAAATGCTTTGTCTTTGAATGATAAGACAGGTTCTTCGCTAGAAAAATTACACTCTGACTATCACACTCTATCCTTACAACTTTTTGTACCAACCCAATGCCTGAACACAATCTTTGTAACCATACTGCTTCCTTACTTGCATGAGTAGTTTCCATGTATTCAACTTCTGTAGTTGAAAGTGCCACTACAAACTGTCTTTTGCTCATCCAACTTATTTCTCCTCCAAACAGGTTAAACACATACCCACTTGCAGATATCCTATGATCAAGATATCTAACCCATTCTGCATCCACAAAGCCAGGTATATCCACCACTCTGTCCAATCTTGGTCTTCCTTCATACCACAATCCATAGCTAGAAGTGCCAAGCAAATACCTAAAAACACTTTTTATTGTTGTCCAATGCTCCTTCCATGGTTTTGACATATACCTTCTCAAAACTCCCACTGCATGTGCAATGTATGGTCTAGTAAATAACATTGCATACATAAAACTACCAACTGCACTCACATATGGAACACAAGACATGTCCTCCTCCTCTTCATGTGTCTTGGGACACTAATCTACAGATACCTTTACACCAACAAGAATAGGAACCTTGATTGGTTTACATTCCTGCATATTAAACCTTTGCAATATTGTCTCAACATATTTTCTTTGATTTAACCATAGTTTCCTTTTTTTCTGATCTCTTTTAATTTCCATGCCCAAAATGAAATTTGAAGCACCGAGACCCTTCATGTCAAATTTAGAGGACAACTGAGTTTTCACATCCTGGATAATCTCCTTGTTGTTTCCTATCAGCAACATGTCATCCACATACACGATCAAATAAATCAAATGATCAACAATTAATTTAAAATACACATAGTGATCCTCTTTGCTTCTTGTAAAGACAAGTCCCAACATATAAGTATCAAATTTTTGATACCACATCCTTGGTGATTGTTTTAAACCATATAGGGACTTTTTCAACTTGCATACCAGCTCCTTCTTTCCCTTCACAACATAACCTTGTGGTTGCTTCATATAGATTTCTTCTTCTATATCCCCATGTAGGAATGTTGTCTTCAAATCCATCTGTTCTACTTCAAAATCAAATGCAACAACAACATATAACAAAAATCTTATAGAGGTTAACTTGGCAACATGAGAAAAAATCTCACCAAAATCAATTCCCTCAACCTGGGAATAACCCTTTTCTACTAATCGAGCTTTGTATTTCTCCACTTTTCCTTCTGCATTCAACTTATTTTTAAATACCCATTTGTTGCCAATGGGATTTCTTCCAGCCAAAAACTCCACTAGATCCCAAGCCTCATTATTATCCAAAGACACCATTTCTTCATCCATGGCCTTTTTCCAGAGATTTCCATCCTCTGAATCCACTGCCTCCTTGAGAGTTCTAGGATCATCAATAGTAATAGACAAAGAAAAATTTGAATGGAAATTAGATGGAGTATATCCGTCCGGTAGCCTTCTTTCTCAAACCATTCTCCTCAATACTAGAGTATGAGGATCTTCTTCTTCTGATTCATGTTCTTCTGTAGAGTCTAATTCATCATCCTTTAAATCAAAGTCTATTTTCTCTAGTTCTTCCTTACTTGGTAGGACTTCCTATTTAACAACATCCTTCATTTCTCTAAATAATACTTCTCGTCTATACACTACCTTCTTATTTTCTAGGTTCCAAAGATTATAACCT
>JASDQU010013808.1:103819-117610 GCA_032191745.1 Picea mariana | reverse complement strand
TATGTTCCACACTTCCTTGGTGAAGTGACAACTTATCAGAAGATGGGATGTTCTCACTATTAGAGTCTTGCACATAGGGCACATACCATGTCCTTGCCATGAACACTTCATTAGAATATATTAGGTGAGATATTTTTTATACAAGGCCAACCACATTAAGATATTGGTTTTTAAAGGAGATTTAACATTGCATATATTTCACTGCCACCACTTAATTTCCTCCTCCACCCTTCTAAAAACATTGCCATGTATTCTAGTCTTGTGATGTAGCTTCCACCTACAAGGATTTTGGACCAAACTAAAGAGTCATCCTCAAAGGGAATTTTAAAAAAGTTTGTAGACAAGTTCTGTAAAATTTGTTCCATTCTAGAGTTTAATTGTTGATAATCACTATCTTGTCCAATGATCTCTGCCATTCTCTCTAATATGTGGTTGCATTAAGAGAATGTGCATATGATAAGATGAGATTATTGTATTGTCTAAGAGAGTCCAACAATTCATTTAGATAATTTGAATGTCCCTCCACATCAAATCCATGGATCTATACCAATGTGAACCTTTGAACCATCCCCTATTTTCTATGCTAGCCAATTTCCCACAAGAGGGAAGGAGAGCACCAATTCTTTCTAGATTATTGATGTAGTCTAAAATTTTATATTTGTATATCTAATCCATTCTTCTACTGAGAGGCGCTCCACATGCTTAGTAAATTTCACCCTCTACCATAAATGATTTCCAAACAGTAGCCTTCAAAGGCTCTTTGTAGCTAGATCCTTAACAAAGTGAAAAATGTTTTAAAGTGCCCAACCCCTCACCAGTGGCAGACTTACCTTCTACTTTTCCCTGACCCACAGGGAGATAAAATTTTTCTTCCTTAGCTTGGTTTGTATCCCTTTAGGAATATATTCTAGAGAATGCCAATGAACAATAATTGTTTCTAGGGCTGCTTTCACTAGAATTATTCTTTTGCCAATGGATAACCACTTGGTATACCAAGAGGAAGCCCATCTCTCAAACTTATTGTTATCTTGTTTGGGGAACCGATGAAATGTAGAAGTGAAGAGTTATGAATTCCAATAAGAGGTGGTGTCAATAGATACTATTATAACATTAAAGCACAAGTGATCATACTTTAACATATAGAAGAAAAAAAAACTTTTGAAATATATCAATCCATATGATCATCTATATATAACCCAAAGTATAACTAACTTCCTTAAACCTAGGACATAACCGACTTTGATTTCCCAGGGAAACTTGGATCTCTTGCTTTTTTTCCTTGACCCGTGCACTAATTGATTGTGTTGGGACCACCTTAATTCAACCCAATCGACTAATTTACCTTTCAGTTGAACTTCGATTGTTGTTCTAATAGTTCCAATACCCTTCCACACGCACAACTCTTTGGAGATTTTGAAGGTTTAACTATACATGAACACCCCCATAATAATAACTTTCCGAAGTCCAAGCATAATCCAAAGGTTCCCAAACGTATCTTCTGCCAATGGCTTCATAAAGATATCAACACTTTGATAATCTATCTTGTAATAGAGAAAAGAGACATTTTTTTCTTGTACCAAATGTCTCACACAATGAATATAAAGCTCCACATGCTTCATTTATTGTGAGCAATAAGGTTTTCAATTACTTGTATTGCACTTTGATTGTCACAACAAATTAGAATGGACTTCTCAAAGGGAAATTTGAGCTCACTCATTATGTTGTGAATCCAAAATGTTCTACCTCTGTGCTAACATTAACTACACCTCTATATTCATATTTTGTGCTTGAAAGAGAAATCAACGCCTACATTTTACAAGACCGGATCCAAGATGAAGTACATAGCTAGAAGTTTACTTCCTATCATCTCAATCTCCAATGTAGTCGAAGTCGATATAAACAACTGATTGGCTTACATCCTTACTACAATACTTTATATGGCACTGATAAGTTCCCTTGATAGTGAACAATCCTCTTTGTGGCTTTCAAGTGGCTCTCATTCAAATTCTGCATGAACCTAGAGACCACACTAACAAGGGAAATATTAGATCAATTGTGGGTTAGATATATAAGGCTACCAACAATCTCCCTAAAGAGAGTAGCATTGACTTTTGGAGAATCATACTCCTTACTTAGCATCACTTCAAACTAGTAAGGTGTAGCACATGGTTTAAATTATTCTATTTTGAATCTTTGCAATAGATTCATTACATATTTAGGTTGTGAAATGGAGATATCATCATCCATTTGCAAAACTTGGATGCCTAGAAAGAAATGCAATGGAATGAGGTTAGTCATTTCAAACATTTTTGCTAATTGTTTCTTTGAACCCAAAACTAGATCATCACTAGCTCAAATAATGACTAAATCATCAACATATAGTGTAACAATTAAAGTATTATCATTTATATGTAAAACATAAATACCATGATTTGATTCAATGTTTGAAACCAAAATAAATAACTAGTTGGTTTTGTTATACCATACCTTGGGGGCCCGCTGTAAACCATATAAAGATTTCATTAGTCAACACAAAATTGTCATCTTTCTCAAAGTGTGGGGGTTGCTCCATATAAACCTCCTCATTGAGATCACGATTCAAAAAATCACTCTTGACATCCATCTGATGTACCTCCCATCCAAAATAAGCAGTAAGGGAGGATCAATGGAACAAAGTTCATATTTGCAATAGGGGAAAAGGTCTCGATGTAGTTGATACCTTTTTACCGAGAAAATCCTTTTGCTACAATTGATCCTTATACCTCTCAACAATACCTTTAGAAGTAATTTTGGTCATGTAGACCCATTGACATTTCACCACATTCTTTCCTTGTAGTCGAGGAACTAAATCCCATGTTTTATTCCTCATCAAGGAAGTGTATTTGTAAGCCATAACATTCTACCATTTTGGTCAACCATGTGCATTTTCACACACACACACACACACACACACACACACACACACACACACACACAAGGATCACATGCCTCTAGCATGCATGCCTTCAAAACCACACTACCATGCTATTTATGACCTTTAGTTTTCCTTGAGTCATGTCCATTACCTACATCAACACTAATGACTTCAATTGTCTTAGTGGACCATCGAGGAAGACAAATGTCCCTTTGTCAGAGTACTTACATCAAATTCATCTCGATAGTTCAAAGTTGAATGATTAGGAAAGCCATTGCTTATAGTTGACTCTACTATAGAAGGTTGGTTGCAAATTACATTCTTTATTCAAGGTGACTATCGAGTGGAAAAGATGGTTGACACACTATTTGATGGTCATATAATACTCAGTTGATCCGCAATATCTCGCAATTTCAAGTGGATCACTGCTTAACAATCCAAAAGAGGAGTTCAATAGAGTGGTACCTAAAGTTTGGTCATCAAAGACAACATCCCTATTGCAAATAACTTTATCTTTTTTGATTGGATCAAACACCATTTAGGATTTCAACTCATTAGAGTATCCCACCATAATACGAGCATGTTCATGTCCATGTTCTTTCAATAATCTAGAATACAAGCCCATGCTATACATCCAAATTTTTTGAGATGTCTGATTGAGGGTTTTCTTCCACTCCATTTTTCAAGAGGGTTCATATTTCACACATCTCTGGTTGGAATCATGTTCAGAAGGTATTTTGATCAATAGACAACGTTTTCCCAAAATATAGTTGGCAAACATTTCTCTCAAATGCATCATTCACATATTCTCTTATGTTGTTTGATCTTAGACATTTCATAGGTCAACCACAATGTTTTTTGGTGAATGCCCTAAATTCTTTGAATTTTTCAAAGACATGATCCTTATTCTTCAAGAAATATACCCAAGTATACTTGGAAAAATCATTAATGAAGGTTAAAACATACCATGCACCTGCTAATAATGGTTGGTTCACTATACAAAGATCACTACGAATAAGTTCCACCCATGTCTTTTCTCTCCATGCCTTCCCTTTCTTGAATGCATCCCAGTGATGCTTCCCAAGTACACACCCTTTACATACACCATTAAGAGGCAATATCCTAGGTTCTCCATTAACCATATTAAACTCCACCATTAGTTTCATACTTCAAAAATTCATAGGTTTGAGTTGCTCATGCCAAATTCTGTTATGCTTGTTGGCCTTGGATCTTGCTCAAGGAAACAGTGTGTCCTTAGGGTCAAGAATACCCTGAACAACAACAACAAAATCATTATTAATATCCTTCACAACAAACTTATCAGACCAAAGATCAACCTTCTTGCCAGTCTATGTTAGTTGGGGCACAAACAACAAGTTGGCTCTCGACCTTGGTACATGATACACTTTAGTGATGACACCATGATAACATTAAATCCTACAACAACCAAGAATATTAAGTGTATAATCCTTTGAACAAATATTTCTTCTTTTGTAGCTTTACTTAATGAAGAAAAGAGAGAAACATCCTTTATCCATTTGATGGGTACAACCTACTGGGCTACATAATTACAAAAATAAGGTATTGAACTCCATGACTCACTTTAATTATCAACCTCTCACTTTAATTATCAACCTATGGGCATACAAACTTTAGAGTTGTTATGCAATATATATGAAAAAATAGAAATATCTAATCTTACAGATGTCTACAAGTCCTAAATGTCCTAGTTTATGATGCTAAAGTAGAATAATTTATTAATATGGGCTATTAGAAAGACTCTACTCTAGCTCCATTCAGCATGACCAAACAATGATGATATATCTTGATATGGAAGCATCTCCCAATAGGATATGGGTGCCATGTATCAATATTATGAAGGATATCCATCATCTCTTTCTTGTAGGTGGACATGCTTAAAATTTTGTCACACTATTGTTTATTGGTGAATGCCAAGGGATGCCTTTCTTGCATTAGTACAACTCCAATTCCTTGGCTTCAATCATTACAATCCAAGACAAATGTCTTAGTGAAATTGGGCACAACTAATATTGGGGTAGTACACATGGCTTCTTTTAAGGCTGAAAAGACCTTCTTGGTTGCCTCATTCCATACAAATGCATTATTCTATAGTAGGGTGATTAAGGGGGTTGCAATTTGCCCATAATTTTTCACAATTGTTTGGCAGTAACATGTGAGCCCTAAGAAACCTATAAGATTTTCAAAGTCTTAGGGTGTGGCCAATCCTTCATATCCTCAATTTTCTTGGGATCCACTAGTGACAATGTGGCCCAAATATTCTATCTTAGAATCACCAACAACACATTCAAAATTATTGAGGAACCACTACTTTCCCCTAAGGATTTGCAAGGCTTTATCAACATTCTCCACATGTGCTACCCATGTTTTTCTATAGATCAAGATATCATCAAAGAATACAAGCACAAATTGTGCATGAAGCGTTACACAATATTATTCATGGGGTGTTGAAAAGTGGATGGGACATTGCAAAGGCTAAAGGGAATGACTAAAAACTCATAATGGCCTTCATGAGTGTCGAAGTTTCCTTAGGAATTCCCACCTCCTTCATCTTTATTTGGTGGTATTTTGAGCAAAGGTCCAGTTTAGTGAAAAACTTGGCACCATGAAGCTCATCCAAGAGATCATCAATAATTTGGTTGTAAAACTTGTCTTTGATGGTTATCTTATTAAGACCATGGAAATCTAGACACATGCACCAATTGCCTTCTTTCTTTATTACCATGACCATTGTTGATGAATAAGGACTAGTGTTAGGACAAATAACACCTTCTTGCAATAGTTCCTGGATAATCTTTTCAATTTCATTATTTTGTGCAAAAATGGTTTCGATAAGGATGCATATTGGGTGGTCAAATACCTGGAATTAATGGTATACCATGATCATGCTCAGTTCATGAAGGGGGTAAGCCACAATGTTTTTCAAAGACCTATTGATGCTTATTTAAAGTCCACTATAAATCAAGGTAGATCTCTTTTGGTGGGTTGTTGACAAATTATATGGCATTGACTTAGGTAATAATGCTAGAGTTTCCTTTCTTCAATAGCTTTTCCATACAGTGAGAGCTGATAATTTCATAACCATTATGCTCCAAGTAACATATCACTCTGGCCCATTTCAATAGTGAACATGTTGGATTTTATCTCATATTCCCCTAATTAAAGTCTCACCTCACACTTCCCACCACATCTCATCATGATTCCATAGGCTATCATAATCTGAAAATTATGCACTACATGGACATAACAATGGGTTTCCTCGACCACTTACCTACGGATAAAAATGTGGGTACTACCATTGTTGATTAAGACAATCACCTTTATGTTATTGATGTAGTCAATCAACTTTAGGGTTTGAGGAGTGGATAGGCCAAATAAATCATGGATGAAAATTAGGGGTTCCTCTTAAGGTGGCTTTGGAATGGGATCGTCTGGAGGTGGTGGTGTCGTGTCCTCTATTTCCATCTTGGGAGAGCCTTCCTTGAAAATTTCGCCAGGGTGTTCAGGTTGGGAAACATCCATTTGAAATAATTTATGTTCTTTGTATTTATACCCCTTAAAAAAATTCTCATCACTATTATAACAAAGCCAGAGGTGTTTGAGCTTGTCCATTTCTTCCTAAGATAATTTTTGGACCTTGAAGGGATGAGATTGATCAAAAGTGGTATAGATTCCATAGGAGGGGGAGGGAAGGGAGTAAAGTTGGATATTTGGAGCCATGCATTGATGTTTGTTTGTGCTTCGAGGGTGCATTGAGAGGATTCCAACCAAATAGCTAGCTGCTGCATCAAGACTTGTGTGTGAATTTACTCCTTGAGACCATTGTTGAATCATTTTTTAATAAGCAATCAATCAAGCCCTCAGTAGGGATTGACAATTTCTCAAAAGTTTCTATAAATTCTTCTACTATGTCAGTTTGGAGCAACTTGGTCAATATTCCCAAATAGCGAGGGTCCCTTTCAAAACGAGCATAAATGGCTTTCACATGCCAACTCCAAGCAATGTAGCCCACATAGGATTTCTTATGCCATTACCATCATTTAAAATGTTCTAGATCTAGGTATAACACCTTGTTGGCCCTTGGTTCTGGAAGAAAGTGAAGACTAAGGCAGAAAAGACGAAATGCGAACTGCGCGGAAGACTAGTGACTGATACTAGGTCGAAGTGAGCAGAAGAGAAGAAAAGACAGAGTGAAGTAAGAGAAAGCAAGCCATTGGATGAGGAGATCAAGGACGAAAAATCAGCAAGGCAGACAGATTGTGGACAACTCAGCAAGTAGAAAAAGCCACCGGTAGATGCTTCAAGAGCACTATGAGAGAAAGAAGGAAAGACAGGCTGGCGAAGCCCTGAAAATGCGGGTCAAGTTGACCTAGGGTTTTAGACACGTAGGGTTTTTGTATCTAGGGTTTGGAACTTAGGTTTTTGCCCAAGGCTGTCGATGAGATATTGTAATGTATAAATAAAGGTCAAGAGGACCTGGGATCAGGTTGTTGTTGTTGTCATTGTTAGTTTGATGATGTGATGATGAGTGATTGTTGTTATTACTGAGAGGGAAGTATTGTGATGAGAGATCATTTTGTATTGTAAGATCTTCAGCTGGGTGCAAATATCAACCCTGCATATGGGTGCACAGGGAGGGGAGAAAGAGAGAAGAGAGGAAGATAGAAGATCTACTAGCTAAGAGTGTAGATAGGACTGTATGCTTCCACTTACTATATTATAAAGCATAGTTCTATGGACGTAGCCATAGGGAGAGGGTGAACCACATAGATCTTGTTGTTGTGTGTGATTGATGTTGTGTTCTTTAGCCCTTTGATATATGGTTGTTACATTATTGTGTTAGATTTGACAGATAAATGTGCGAAGTAGGTCTAAGCTGGTAACTGATATCTAGATGTAGTGTTGTTGTTGTATTGGATCCACTTTACGTTTCCTCTGGTTGTAGACATCTGTGTCCTGCAACCCCCTATAGCTACTTCGGGTGAGACTGCATCTGCTTCGTAGGTGTTTCTGAAAGGGCGAGTAGTTAGGGCTTGTTGGTGCACCATTAGAGCTAAACCCTGGGTCTGCCCCTGTGCCAACAAATGGTTCCATTGCCGGGACCAGGATCTTCTTGAGGGAATGTCAAGGTGGTTTCCATAGAAGACAGAGATTCAGAAGTGGATAGAAGAACAAGAAACCTAAGCTTAGCATTGGGGACTGGTTGGGAAGGTATATCTTTACTGATATACACAAGATTTTCTTTGGAGGGATTCATAAGGAGCTATACGAGTGGTTAGCCAGGTTAGCAGATACCCAGTTTGAGATCAGATATAGGCCACCTGTGGTTTGGACGTCGATGCTCATCAAGAAGGTCAAGAGAGTTGATAACGCTGTGTCAAGAGCAGTAGATCACTGGTTTGATAGTACCATCATAGGGTATACCACTGAGTTTTCTATTGACAAAGTAGAGTCATATAGCCAAGCAGAAAGATATTTCTTTAAGGGACCTAGAAGATTTTTTTTACAATTTCTGAAGTTGAAGATCAAGATGCTATTGCATGAGAAGAACATCTTGAAGATACAGTAGTGGGTCAGATTGAAAATCTAATGTTCAAGAATTCAGACAACGACAACGACACAGAGGTTGGACATACGCGCAGTGGAAGGACCTTCAGGGAAGTTCCTTTGGCGAACTTGTTTGAGCAATATCACGAATCTCTTCTACAAGAAGAAGGGTTTTATAGAGGAGACGAGGACGAGCTAGTGAACGAGGAACATTCAGGGTTCATTGGGCCAAGAGAAGAAAAGACCAAAGAACCTCGCCGAGAAGAGCCAGAAGCTTCATGAACTGCATCGACTGTTGAAATAAGTACTATTACTCCTGTTGTTTCAACAACATTAAGAAACTAGAGTAACCTAAGTTATCAAAGCACTCAGAGCACTGGTACAAGTGGTTCAACGCACACTCAGTCAGGAAACCCAAGAAGATCTATGGTAGATGAGATGAGGTTACCCACCTTTAGGGGAGATGGATCTGAAGATCCTGATCAACAGTGGTTTCTATGTGAAGCTGTATGGAGTATTAAGAATGTCACCAATGAAGTTGTTAAACGAGCTCAGTTTAGTACTACCCTGACAGACCACACATTGAGCTGGTACATGAAGCTTGTCCAAGGAATTGCACAGCCTAAACCGCTGAATGAGATAAAAAATGTGTTGGTTGTAGAATTCAAGAAACCCAAGTCAAAGTTACAATGCATTACAGAGCTGAAAGAAATCAAACAAAGAGTAGCTGAACCTGTTTGGGAGTTTGATCAGAGGTTTAAAACCTTAACGGACTGACTGATTTTTCAGATCCCAGACGAGCAGAAAAAGGAATGGTTCATTGCTTCCCTCTGATGCAACAGAAGATCGTTTTGTAGGCTGAGGCACTGGAGATTGACATAAAGCTAGAATCAACCCCTATGGGAGAATCCAACTCAGGTATGAGTCAAATTTTAAGTTAGTTAACAAGCTTATCATTGAAGGTCGAAGATATGAAAAAAGACAAGGGAAACGATAAAAGAGAAGATATCTGGTGCATTAGATGAAAAACGGAAGGCCATGACAAAGATAATTGTCCCCTATTCCATGAGTACTTGGCATCAGGATCTCCGATCCCTTTGAAGCAAGTTATCCTACCTTGGTGCGAGGTATGTAGAAATAGGCATCGCCCTGGTGAATGCTATTACATGCAAAAATATGTTCAGACACCCACAAATGTGTATTGCACATTCTGTAAGTTGGTAGGGCATGATGATAGGGATTGTAGGGCCTATGATGTCATGCATGAAAGGTTAAGGGACATATACAAAATTAAAGGCAAAGTACAACAAGAAGGTAACACTACGCAGTATAATTCCCTAGGAAGAGGAAACTTCAACCCTCATGGTGGATTCAGAGGAAGAGGACGAGCATGAGGTATGGGTCGAGGTCAAGGCCAGATAATTTGTTATAACTACGCACAGACCAAACATTTGGCAAGGGACTGTTAGAACCCTTGTACCACTTGTAGCTACTACAACTCATTTGAACATGTCATAGAAGATTGTCCTGCACTGTTAGCCAAACTTTAGGAAAGATGAGGAGGAAACCAAAAAGTACAACTAATCACAGCAGAACTTCACGTAGTGGATCCTAGAGTCACTGTTATCACTAGAGGAGGCACTGCTGCAGGAGAAGACAAAATGAATCTAGGGAAGACTAAAGAACAATCAGGAGTTAGAAAAGATGCAGAAAAGACAGAAGAGTTTGATCCAAAAAAAGAGAAACAAACATTTGAGGAAGCAAGAAAATAATTTGGGAGAGATCAGGCTTCTTCATCAAAGGCTCGAATAGAAGTAAGAGAATATGGAATGCTTCTAGCATTTGATCAGTCTACTTCACCCAGAGAAGGAAAAGAGGTAATTAAGCTTATGGAATTTTAATGCACTTGCCGTTATTTGATAAAGGATGAGAGCGTTGTACATGAACTACAAAAACTGATGAAACAATATGAGCTAGGAAAGATAGATCCTCTACTAAATAAAGCAGTACATCAACTATCCAAAAAGAGAAGGAAAAATAAGGAACTACACCCGAATGCTCAAATTGGAGAGTATGATATAGACTATGTGGTCCTCAACTTAGGGTCGGAGGTCAATGTCATGACAAAGCAGACTTGGGCACTGATGGGAAAACCTAAGTTTATCTATTCCCCCATCAGGCTTAGGATGGCCAATCAATAGGCTGTGAGCCCATTCAGAAGACTAGAACATGTCCTTGTGGACATCGATGGGGTCAGAACATTTGTGGACTTCGAGGTGATTGAGATAGTCGATGAGAGATGTCCTTACCCCGCGCTGTTAGGAATTGATTGGGATTTCAATAATTCTACTATTGTTGGCTTGAAGAAAAGAAGAATGATGTTTGAAGGAGATGGCCTTAGGGACATCGCACCTCTAGATCTTGATGAAGGTCCCAGATACTCAGAGCCCATCAGAGAGGAAGACCACACATATGATCTAGAAAACATATACAAATTGATAGCCAGACATCAAGATTACATTAATCCTACAACAGATGGAAACCTAAGCTAGCGAAGTGACAATGCATGTTCATCAGATTTAGAAGAAGAACTGGAGAACTGGCATAACCAAATGTGTGAAGTATCTACAAGGAGATGTGCTAGATTAACCAAATAAGTTCATTGGATTGGCTCAATAGTAAGTAACTTGCCCACCTTTGATGGTCTAAATCATTTAGAAGCTTTCTTGTTGGAATTTGAAGAAATTGTACCAACACAACAAATATTGTTGGCACTAGATGAGGCCTTGAAAGCAACTCGAACAAGATGGTGGGGGACACACAAAAACAACATTACGGACTGGATACAATGTCACACTTTGATCACAACGCGGTTTTTAGAACAAGTAGAAGGTTGTGAAGTTAGGTACACAGGTCGAAGCTGTCCGAAGGACCATGTGCGAAGTTGTGAGGAAGCTTGGATTAGCATTCCTCAAGAGAAGTGGGAGCACAAATTCGTTAACACGCTGGACACAACCCCTATCAATTGGTATTTTCAAGAAGAACTTCGCCTCATCACTGCAGATTGGGAAGGTATGACTCAGAACTTTGTAACTACCTTTTTATTTGAAAGACAATATCCTATAGTGGATCAAGTGTTACAGATTGTAAGACAGAAAGTATTTGAGGAGGCACCTAGCCTCCCTTTGGAGCAAGAAGAGGACGAATGGACTGCGCCTCTTCAGAAATTGTAGGGCTGTTACAATATCAATGATGATGAAGACGATGATCCTAGGAAGGTGAAAATCGTCGAAATAGAAGGAAAGAGAGACATATAAGGACCATGAGTTGAGCTACCTTTCATTGGACAACCAATTAAAATCAATAAAGTCAATATTGGAACAGAGCAAACACCGAAGCTTGCAAATGTTGGAGATTATTGGGATGCTGCCACTATTGAAAAGATCACAGAGTTACTGCATGAATATCAGGACTTGTTTCCAACCAAGTTCACTGATATGAAGGGAATTAAAGGGCCCATGGGAGAGATGAAGATCCCCTTGAAGCCAGATGCAAGGCTAGTTAAACAAATACCCTACAGATTGAATCCTAAATATAAGGAGAAAGTGAAGATTGAATTAGACAGAATGTTGGAAGCAGGAATCATAGAACCCGTTGAAGAATCAGAGTGGATTAGCCCTATGGTGGTGCAGGATAAAAAGACCGGAGAAATCAAGATTTGTGTAGATCTCAGGAAGCTGAATGATTCCTGTTTTCATGACTCATTCCCTACACCATTTACTGACGAAGTGTTAGAAAACGTGGGAGGACAGGAGGTCTACTCCTTCACCGATGGATTTTTAGGATACCATCAGATTAGGATAGCCAAGGAAGATCATCACAAGACCACATTTGCCACATAATGGGGATCCTACCAGTATACAGTGATGCTGCTTGGATTGAAGAATCCGCCAACCATCTTTTCTAGGGTGGTGGTCGAAGCATTCAAGGAGTTTTTACATAAATTTATGGAAGCATATTTTGATGATTGGACTGTTTTTAGTTTGTTGCAAAATCATATTGAATGCTTAAGACTAATGTTGGATAAGTGCAGGCAATGTCAGATTGCCTTGAACCTGAAGAAGTGCATCTTCTTTTCACCCTTTGGAGTGCTTCTAGGCCATATTGTGTGTAATCAGGGATTGCTGGTAGATCCATCTAAGATTGCCGTTATAGTTGATTTCCCCCCTCCTACTTCAATCAAACAGATACGCACTGCGCTGGGACATACTGGATACTACATGAAGTTCATTAAAGGCTATGCAAAGATCACAACACCCATGGAGAAGATTTTGAAGAAAGACTGTCAGTTTTAATGGACAAAAGAATGCCAGTAGAGCTTTGGCACACTGAAACAAAAAATGGTTACTGCGCCTATTTTGGTTTTCCCATATTGGAGCAAGGAATTTCATGTGCATGTTGATGCATCTTCTATCGCATTAGGAGAAGTTCTAGCACAACCAAGAACTGGAGACATTGACCAACCATTAGCCTTTGCTAGCAGGAAGCTATCAACAACTGAGATTAATTACACCACCACCGAGAGAGAAGGGTTAGCCATGGTGTATGCACTGCAAAAGTTTTGCCACTACTTGTTGGGAGGACACTTTAAAATGTTTACTGATCACTCCATGCTAAAATACCTATTCAACAAGCTAGTGTTGGGGGGAAGAATATGCAGATGGCTTCTGCTATTTCTGGAATATGATTTCGAGATCGTGGTTAAGCCAGGAGAATGAATAAAGGCCCTAACCACTTGTCGAGGTTGGAACACGGTGAAGAACCTACTAGTTTGGAGGATACACTGCCAGATGCATAGTTGCTGGCCATCAGAAAGATTTATGATCACTTCGTCGAGATAGTCCAGTTCCTGTCAACAGGAATGGCACCTAGTGAATATACAATCACCCAGAAGAAACAACTGGTAGTGTGTGCCGCAAAATTTTCACTTATAGCTAGACAACTGTATAAGATGGGACTTGATGAGATCTTGAGGAGATGTGTTATGGAAGCAGAAAGACCACTGATTTTAGCAGAAGCTCATGAAGGCATTGCAAGAGGACACTATGCAGGCAAAGAAACAACACATAAGGTTATTAGAGCTGGCCTCTAGTGGCCTACTTTACACAGAGATGCTAAAGACTACTACAGAGCCTGCGATGTATGCCAAAGAGTTGGGAAACCACCCAAAAGAGATGACATGCGATTAGCACCCCAAATAACCTTACAAGCATTCAAGAAATGGGCCATTG
>JASDQU010013808.1:91476-102676 GCA_032191745.1 Picea mariana | reverse complement strand
CACACTAGTTGATGGTCATATAATACTTAGTTGATCCACAATATCTCACAATTTCAAGTGGATCACTGCTTAACAATCCAAAAGAGGAGTCCAATAGAGTGGTACCTGGAGTTTTGTCATCAAAGACAACATCCCTATTGCAAATAACTTTAGCTTTTTTGATTGGATCAAAGACAATTTAGGATTTCAACTCGTTAGAGTATCCCACCATAATACGAGCATGTTCATGTCTAAGTTCTTGCAATAATCTAGAATACAAGCCCATGCTATACATCCAATTTTTTTTAGATGTCTGACTGAGGGTTTTCTTCCACTCCATTTTTCAAGAGGGTTCATATTTCACACATCTCTGGTTGGAATCATGTTTAGAAGGTATTTTGATCAATAGACAACGTTTTCCCAAAATATAGTTGGCAAACATTTCTCTCAAATGCATCATTCACATATTCTCTTATATTGTTTGATCTTAGACATTTCATAGGTCAACCACATTGTTTTTTGGTGAATGCCCTAAATTCTTTGAATTTTTCAAAGACATGATCCTTATTCTTCAAGAAATATACCCAAGTATACTTGGAAAAATCATTAATGAAGGTTAAAACATACCATGCACTTGCTAATAATGGTTGGTTCACTATACAAAGATCACTATGAATAAGTTCCACCCATGTCTTTTCTCTCCATGTCTTCCCTTTCTTGAATGCATCCCAGTGGTGCTTCCCAAGTACACACCCTTTACATACACCATTAAGAGGAAATATCCTAGGTACTCCATTAACCATATTAAACTCCACCATTAGTTTCATACTTAAAAAATTCATAGGTTTGAGTTGCTTATGCCAAATTCTGTTATGCTCGTTGGCCTTGGAACTTGCTCAGGGAAACCGTGTGTCCTTAGGGTCAAGAATACCCTCAACAACAACAACAAAATCATTATTTATATCCTTCACAACAAAATTATCAAACCAAAGATCAACCTTCTTGCCAGTCTATGTTAGTTGGGGCACAAACAACAAGTTGTCTCTCGACCTTGGTACATGATACACTTTAGTGATGACACCATGATAACATTAAATCCTACAACAACCAACAATATTAAGTGTATAATTCTTTGAACAAATATTTCTTCTTTTGTAGCTTTACTTAATGAAGAAAAGAGAGAAACATCCTTTATCCACTTGATGGGTACAACTTACTGGGCTACATAATTACAAAAATAAGGTATTGAACTCCATGACTCGCTTTAATTATCAACCTACGGGCATACAAACTTTAGAGTTGGTGTGAAATATATATGAAAAACTAGAAATATCTAATCTTACAAATGTCTACAAGTCCTAAATGTCCTAGTTTATGATGCTAAAGTAGAATAATTTATTAATATGGGCTATTAGAAAGACTCTACTCTATCTCCATTCAGCATGACCAAACAATGATGATATATCTTGATATGGAAGCATCTCCCAATAGGATATGGGTGCCATGTATCAATATCATGAAGGATATCCATCATCTCTTTCTTGTAGGTGGACATGCTTAAAATTTCGTCACACTATTGTTTACTGGTGAATGCCAAGGGATGCCCTTCTTGCATTAGTACAACTCCAATTCCTTGGCTTCAAGCATTACAATCCAAGACAAATGTCTTAGTGAAATTGGGCACAACTAATATTAGGGTAGTACACATGGCTTCTTTTAAGGCTGAAAAGACCTTGGTTGCCTCATTCCATACAAATGCATTATTCTATAGTACGGTGATTAAGGTGGTTGCAATTTGCCCATAATTTTTCACAATTGTTTGGTAGTAACATGTGAGCCCTAAGAAACCTATAAGATTTTCAAAGTCTTAGGGTGTGGCCAATCCTTCATATCCTCAATTTTCTTGGGATCCACTAGTGACAACGTGGCCCAAATATTCTATCTTAGAATCACCAACAACACATTCAAAATTCTTGAGGAACCACTACTTTCCCCTAAGGATTTGCAAGGCTTTATCAACATTCTCCACATGTGCTACCCATGTTTTTCTATAGATCAAGATATCATCAAAGAATACAACACAAATTGTGCATGAAGTGTTACACAATATTATTCATGGGGTGTTGAAAAGTGGATGGGACATTGCAACGGCTAAAGGGAATCATTAAAAACTCATAATGGCCTTCACGAGTGTCGAAGTTTCCTTAGGAATTCCCACCTCCTTCATCTTTATTTGGTGGTATTTTGAGCAAAGGTCCAGTTTAGTGAAAAACTTGGCACCATGAAGCTCATCCAAGAGATCATCAATAATTTGGTTGTAAAACTTGTCTTTGATGGTTATCTTATTAAGACCATGGAAATCTAGACACATGCACCAATTGCCTTCTTTCTTTATTACCATGACCATTGCTGATGAATAAGGGCTAGCGTTAGGACAAATAACACCTTCTTGCAATAGTTCCTGGATAATCTTTTCAATTTCATTATTTTGTGCCAAAAGGGTTTCGATAAGGATGCATATTGGGTGGTTAAATACCTAGAATTAATGGTATACCATGATCATGCTCAGTTCACGAAGGGGGTAAGCCACAATGTTTTTCAAAGACCTATTGATGCTTATTTAAAGTCCACTATAAATCAGGGTAGATCTCTTTTGGTGGGTTGTTGACAAATTATATGGCATTGACTTAGGTAATAATGCCAGAGTTTCCTTTCTTCAATAGCTTTTCCATACAGTGAGAGATGATAATTTCATAACCATTATGCTCCAAGTAACATATCACTCTGGCCCATTTCAATAGTGAACATGTTGGATTTTATCTCATATTCCCCTAATTAAAGTCTCACCTCACACTTCCCACCACATTTCATCATGATTCCATAGGCTATCAAAATCTGAAAATTATGCACTACATGGACATAACAATGGGTTTCCTCGACCACTTACCTACGGATAAAAATGTGGGTACTACCATTGTTGATTAAGACAATCACCTTTATGTTATTGATGTAATCAATCAACTTTAGGGTTTGAGGAGTGGATAGGCCAAATAAATCATGGATGAAAATTAGGGGTTCCTCTTAAGGTGGCTTTGGAATGGGATCATCTAGAGGTGGTGGTGTTGTGTCCTCTATTTCCATCTTGGGAGAGCCTTCCTTGAAAATCTCACCAAGGTGTTCAGGTTGGGAAACATCCATGTGAAAGAATTTATGTTCTTTGTATTTATACCCCTTAAAAAAATTCTCATCACTATTATAACAAAGCCAGAGGTGTTTGAGCTTGTCCATTTCTTCCTAAGATAATTTTGCACCTTCAAGGGATGAGATTGAGCGGAAGCGGTGTAGATTCCATAGGAGGGGGAGGGAAGGGAGTAAAGTAGGATATTTGGAGCCATGCATTGGTGATTGTTTGTGCTTCGAGGGTGCGTTGAGAGGATTCCAACCAAATAGCTAGCTGCTGCATCAAGAGTTGTGTGTGAATTTACTCCTTGAGACCATTGTTGAATCATTTTTTAATAAGCAATAAATCAAGTCCTCAGCAGGGATTGACAATTTCTCAAAAGTTTCTATAAATTCTTCTACTATGTTAGTTTGGAAAAACTTGGTCAATCTTCCCAAATAGTGAGGGCCCCTTTCAAAACAAGCATAGATGGATTTCACATGCCAACTCCAAGCAATGCAACCCACATAGGATTTCTTATGCCATTACCACCATTTACAATGTTCTAGATCTAGGTATAACACCTTGTTGGCCCTTGGTTCTGGAAGAAAGCAAAGACTAAGGCAGAAAAGACGAAATGCGAACTGCGTGGAAGACTAGTAACTGATACTGGGTCGAAGTGAGCAGAAGAGCAGAAAAGACAGAGTGAAGTAAGAGAAAGAAATCCATTGGACGAGGAGATCGAGGATGACAGATCAACAAGGAAGATAGATTGTGGACAACTCAGCAAGTGGAAAAAGCCACCTGTAGATGCTTCGAGAGCACCGCGAGAGAAAGAAGGAAAGATAGGCTGGCGAAGCCTTGAAAACGTGGGTCAAGTTGACCTAGGGTTTTAGACACCTAGGGTTTTTGTATCTAGGGTTTTGTCACTTAGGTTTTGACCTAAGGCTGTCGATGAGATATTGTAATGTATAAATAAAGGTCAAGAGGACCTGGGATCGGGTTGTTGTCATTGTCGTTGTTAGTTTGATGATGTGATGATGAGTGATTGTTGTTATTACTGAGAGGGAAGTATTGTGATGAGAGAGCATTTTGTATTGTAAGATCTTTAGCTGGGTGCAAATATCAACCTTGCATCTGGGTGCACAGGGAGGGGAAAAAGAGAGAAGAGAGGAAGAGAGAAGATCTACTAGCTAAGAGTGTAGATAGGAATGTATGCTTCCACTTACTATATTATAAAGCATAGTTTTGTGGACGTAGCCATAGGGAGAGGGTGAACCACGTACATCTTCTTGTTGTGTGTGATTGATGTTGTGTTCTTTAGCCCTTTCATATATGGTTGTTACATTATTGTGTTAGATCTGACAGATAAATGTGCAAAGTAGGTCTAAGCTGGTAACTGATATCTAGATGCAATGTTGTTGTTGTATTGGATCCACTTTACGTTTCCTCTGGTTGTAGACATCTGTGTCCTGCAACCCCCTATAGCTACTTCGGGTGAGACTGCATATGCTTCGCAGGTGTTTTCGAAAGGGCCAGTAGTTAGGGCTTGTTGGTGCACCATTAGAGCTGAACCCTGGGTCTGCCCCTATGCCAACAAATGGTTCCGTTGCCGGGACCAAGATCTTCTTGAGGGAAAGTCAAGGTGGTTTCTATAGAAGACAAAGATTCAGAAGTGGATAGAAGAACAAGAACCCTAAGCTTAGCACTGAGGACTGGTTGGGAAGGTATATCTTTATTGATATACAAAATATTTTCGTTGGAGGGATTCATAAGGAGCTATACAAGTGGTTAGCTAGGTTAGCAGATACCCAGTTTGAGATCAGATATAGGCCACCTGTGGTTTGGACGTTGATGCTCATCAAGAAGGTCAAGAGAGTTGATAACACTGTGTCAAGAGTAGTAGATCACTGGTTTGATAGTACCATCAGAGGGTATATCACTGAGTTTTCTATTGACAAAGTAGAGTCATATAGCCAAGCAAAAAGATATTTCTTTAAGGGACCTAGAGGAAAATTTTTACAATTTCTGAAGATGAAGATCAAGATGCTATTGCATGAGAAGAACATCTTGAAGATACAGTAGTGGGTTAGATTGAAAATCTAATGTTCAAGAATTCAGACAGCGACAACGACACAGAGGTTGGACATACGCGCAGTGGAAGGACCTTCAAGGAAGTTCCTTTGGCGAACTTGTTTGAGAAATATCACGAACCTCTTCTACAGGAAGAAGGGTTTTATAGAGGAGAAGAGGATGAGCTACTGAATGAGGAACATTCAGGGTCCATTGGGCCAACAGAAGAAAAGACCAAAGAACCTCACTGAGAAGAGCCAAAAGCTTCATGAACTGCACCGACTGTTGAAATAAGTACTATTACTCCTCCTATTGTTTCAACAACATTAAACAACCATAGTAACCTAAGTTATCAGAGCACTCAGAGCACTGGTACAAGTGGTTCAATGCACACTCAATCAGGAAACCTAGGAAGATCTATGGAAAATGAGATAAGGTTACCCACCTTTAGGGGAGATGGATATGAAGATCTTGATCAACACTGGTTTCTATGTGAAGCTGTATGGAGTAATGTCACCAATGAAACTGTTAAACAAGCTTAGTTTAGTACTACCCTGACAGACCACGCATTGAGATGGTACATGAAGCTTGTCCAAGGAACTTCACAGCCTAAACCGCTGAATGAGATCAATAATGCGTTGGTTGTAGAATTCAAGAAACCCAAGTCGAAGTCACAATGCATTACAAAGCTGAAAGAAATCAAACAAAGAGTAGCTGAACTTGTTTGAGAGTTTGATCAGAGGTTTAAAACCTTAACGGGTTGACTTATTTTTCAGATCCCAGACGAGCAGAACAAGGAATGGTTCATTGCTTCCCTCTTACCACACATCAGAGTCCCTCTGATGCAATAGAAGATCGCTTCACAGGCTGAGGCATTGGAGATTGACATGAAGATAGAATCAACCCATATGGGATAATCCAGCTCAGGTATGAGTCAAATTTTAAGTTAGTTAACTAGCTTATCACTACAGGTCGAAGATATGAAAAAAGACAAGGGAAACGATAAAAGAGAAGATATTTGGTGCATTATATGAAAAATGGAAGGCCATGACAAAGAGAATTGTCCCCTATTCCATGAGTACTTGGCATCTGGATCTTTGATCCCTTTGAAGCAAGTTACCCTACCTTGGTGTGAGGTATGTAGAAATAGGCATCGCCCTGGTGAATGTTATTACATGCAAAAATATGTTCAGACACCCACAAATCTGTATTGCACATTCTGTAAGTTGGTAGGACATGATGATAGGGATTGTAGGGCCTATGATGTCAAGCATGAAAGGTCAATAGACATATACAAAATTCAAGGCAAAGTACAACAAGAAGGTAACACTACGCAGTATAATTCCCCAGGAAGAGGAAAATTCAACCCTCATGGTGGATTCAAAGGAAGAGGACGTGCATGAGGTATGGGTTGAGGTCAAGGCCAGATAATTTTTTATAACTGTGCACATACCAAACATTTGGCAAGGGACTGTCAGAACTCTTGTACCACTTGCAGCTACTGCAACTCATTTGAACATGTCATAGAAGATTGTCCTGCACTATTAGCCAAACTTCAGGAAAGATGAGGAGGAAATCAAAAAGTAAAACTAATCATAGCAGAACCTCGTGGAGTGGATCCTAGAGTCACTGTTATCACTAGAGGAGGCGCTGCTACATGAGAAGACATAATGACTCCAGGGAAGACTACAGAACAATCAGGAGTCAGAAAAGATGTAGAGAAGACATAAGAGTTTGATCCAAAAAAAGAGAAACAAACATTTGAGGAAGCAAGAAAAGAATTCGGGAGAGATCGGGCTTCTTCATCAAAGGCTTGAACAGAAGTAAGAGAATATGGAATGCCTCTAGCATTTGATCATTCTGCTTCACCCAGAGAAGGAAAAGAGGTAAGTAAGCTTATGGAATTTTTATGCACTTGCCTTTATTTGATAAAGGATGAGAGCGTTGTACATGAACTACAAAACTTGATCAAACAATATGAGCTAGGAAAGATAGATCCTCTACTGAATAAAGCAGTACGTCAACTATCCAAAAAGAGAAGGAAAAATAAGGAACTACACCTGAATGCTCAAATTGGAGAGTATGATATAGACTATGTGGTCCTCAACTTAGGGTCGGAGATCAATGTCATGACAAAGCAGACCTGTGCACTGATGGGAAAACCTAAGTTTATCTATTCCCCCATCAGGATTAGGATGGCCAATCAATAGGCTGTGAGCCCATTCGGAAGACTGGAACTTGTCCCTGTGGAGATCGATGGGGTTAGAACATTTGTGGACTTCGAGGTGATTGAGATAGTCAATGAGAGATGTCCTTACCCCGCGCTGTTAGGAATTGATTGGGATTTCAAGAATTCTACCGTTGTTGACTTGAAGAAAAGAAGAATGACGTTTGAAGGAGATGGCCTTAGGGACATCGCACCACTGGATCCTAATGAAGGTCCCAAATACACAGAGCCCATCAGAGAGGAAGATCACGCATATGATCTAGAAAACATATACAGATTGACAGCCATACATCAAGATTACATTAATCCTACAACAGATGGAAACCTAAGCTGGAAAAGTAACAATGCATGTTCATCAGATTCAGAAGAAGAACTGGAGAACTAACAGAACCAAATGTGTGAAGTATCTACAAGGAGATGTGCTAGATTAACCAAATAAGTTCGCTGGATCGACTCAACAGTAAGTAACTTTCCCACCTTTGATGGTCTAAATCATTTAGAAGATTTCTTGTTGGAATTTGAAGAAATTGTACCAACACAAAAAATATTGTTGGCACTAGATGAGGCCTTGAAAGCAACTCCAACAAGATGGTGGGGGACACACAAAAACAACATTATGGATTGGATACAATGTCGCACTTTGATCACAACACGGTTTTTAGAACAAGTAGAAGGCTGCGAAGTTAGGTACACAGGTCGAAGCTGTCTGAAGGACCATGTGTGAAGTTGCGAGGAAGCCTAAATTAGCATTCCTCAAGAGCAGTGGGTGCAGAAATTCATTAACACGCTGGACGCAACCCCTATCAATTGGTATCTTCAAGAAGAACTTCGCCTTATCACTGCAGATTGGGAAGGTATGACTCAGAACTTTGTAACTACCTTTTTATTTGAAAGCCAATATCCTATAGTGGATCAAGTGTTACAGATTGTAAGACATAAAGTATTTGAGGAGGCACCTAGCTTCCCTTTGGAGCAAGAAGAGGACGAATGGACTGCGCCTCTTCAGAAATTGCAGGGCTGTTACAATATCAATGATGATGAAGACGATGATCCTAGGAAGGTGAAAATCACCGAAACAGAAGGAAGGAGAGACATAGAAGGACCAGGAGTTGAGCTACCTTTCATTGGACAACCAATTAAAATCATTAAAGTCAATATTGGAACAAAGCAAACATCGAAGCTTGCAAATGTTGGAGATTATTGGGATGCTGCCACTATTGACAAGATCATAGAGTTACTGCATGAATATCACGACTTGTTTCCAACCAAGTTCACTGATATGAAGGGCATTAAAGGGCCCATAGGAGAGATGAAGATCCCCTTGAAGCCAAATGCAAGGTCAGTTAAACAAATACCCTACAGATTGAATCCTAAATATAAGGAGAAAGTGAAGATTGAATTAGACAGAATGTTGGAAGAAGGAATCATAGAACCTGTTGAAGAATCAGAGTGGATTAGCCCTATGGTGGTGTAGGATAAGAAGACCAGAGAAATCAGGATCTATGTAGATCTCAGGAAGCTGAATGATTCCTGTTTTCATGACTCATTACCTACACCATTTACTGACGAAGTGTTAGATAACGTGGGAGGACATGAGGTCTACTCCTTCATCGATGGATTTTCAAGATACCATCAGATTAGGATTGCCAAGGAAGATCATCACAAGACCACATTTTCCATAGAATGGGGATCCTACCAGTATACAGTGATGCCGCTTGGATTGAAGAATGTGCTAGCCATATTTTCTAGGGTGGTGATCGAAGCATTCAAGGAGTTTTTACATAAATTTATGGAAGCATATTTTGATGATTGGACTATTTTTAGTTTGTTGCAAAATCATATTGAATGCTTAAGACTAATGTTGGATAAGTGCAGGCAATGCCAGATTGCCTTGAACCTGAAGAAGTGCATCTTCTTTTCACCCTTTGGAGTGTTGCTAGGCCATATTGTGTGTAAGCAGGGATTGCTGGTAGATCCATCTAGGATTACCATTATAGTTGATTTCCCCCCTCCTACTTGAATTAAACAGCTGCGCACTGCGCTGGGACATACTGGATACTACAGGAGGTTCATTAAAGGCTATGCAAAGATCACAACACCCATGGAGAAAATTTTGAAGAAAGACTGTCAGTTTTAGTGGACAAAAGAATGCCAACAGAGCTTCGGCACACTGAAACAAAAAATGGTTACTGCGCCTATTTTGGTTTTCCCAGATTGGAGCAAGGAATTTCATGTGCATGTTGATGCATCTTCTATCACATTAGGAGAAGTTCTATCACAACCGGGAACTGGAGACATTGACCGACCATTAGCCTTTGCTAGTAGGAAGCTATCAACAACTGAGATTAATTACACCACCATTGAGAGAGAAGGGTTAGCCATGGTGTATGCGCTGCAGAAGTTTCGCCACTACTTGTTGGGAGGACACTTTAAAATGTTTACTGATCACTCCGCTCTAAAATACCTAGTCAACAAGCTAGTGTTGGGGGGAGGAATATGCAGATGGCTTCTGCTATTTCAAGAATATGATTTTGAGATCGTGGTTAAGTCAGGGAGAATGAACAAAGGCCCTGACCACTTGTCGAGGTTGGAACATGGCGAGGAACCTACTAGTTTGGAGGATACACTGCCAGATGCACAATTGCTGGCCATCAGAAAGATTGATGATCACTTCGTCGAGATAGTCGAGTTCCTGTCAACAGGAATGGCACCTAGTGAATATACAATCACCCAGAAGAAACAACTGGTAGTGTGCACCGTAGAATTTTCATTTATAGCTGGACAACTATATAAGATGGGACCTGATGAGATCTTGAGGAGATGTGTTATGGAAGCTGAAAGACCACTGATTTTAGCAGAAGCTCATGAAGGCATCACAAGAGGACACTACGCAGGCAAAAAAACAATGCAGAAGGTTATTAGAGCGGGCCTCTGGTGGCCTACTTTACACAGAGATGCTAAAGACTACTACAGAGCCTGCGATGTATGCCAAAGAGTTGGGAAACCGTCCAAAAGAGATGACATGCGATTAGCACCCCAACTAACCTTACAAGCATTCAAGAAATGGGCCATTGATTTTGTGGGACCTATAAACCCACCAGGAAAGCACACAGGAGAAAGGTACATAATCACTGCGACAAAGTACTTGAGCAGATGGGCCGAAGCAAGTGAAGTTAAAGATTGTACTGCAACTACAGTTGCACGCTTCATATTTGATGACATCATAACCAGGTTTGGATGCCCAAAGATCCTTATGAGCGATCAAGGCACACATTTTATTAATAAAACCATTGAAGCCTTGACTGAGGAATTTCCAGTTCATCATCATAAGAGCACACCCTACCATACACAAGTGAATGGAACAGTTGAAGCATTCAATAAGATCTTGGAAACAACACTGACGAAGATTTGCAATGTGAACAAGGATGACTAGGATTTAAGAGTATCTATAGTACTATGGGCCTATAGAACCACTTGCAAGAAGCTAACAATGCAGACCCCCTTTAAGTTGGTTTATGGTCTAGAAGCAGTTGTCCCGATGGAATATTTCATCCCTAGGTTAAGAATCACAACCTTTACAGATATGGATGACACTGGCACTGTTCAAGAGAGGCTCATGCAATTGGTCTAACTAGAGGAAGAACGATTCATTACAGGATTCCATCAGCAGGTGCAGAAGGAAAGACAAAGGCCTACCATGACAAGCATATCAAGAAGAAATCATTTAAGCAAGGAGATCTGGTACTGGTATATGACAACAA
>JASDQU010013808.1:72650-90144 GCA_032191745.1 Picea mariana | reverse complement strand
GTTTTGGCCTAAGGATGTCGGTGAGCTATTGTAATGTATAAATAAAGGTCAAGAGGACCTGGGATCAGGTTGTTGTTGTTGTTGTTTTTAGTTTGATGATGTGATGATGAGTGATTGTTGTTATTACTGAGAGGGAAGTATTGTGTTGAGAGAGCATTCTGTATTGTAAGATCTTCAGCTGGGTGCGGAGATCAACCCTGTAGCTGGGTGCCCAGGGAGGGGAGAAAGGGAGAAGAGAGGAAGAGAGAAGATCTGCTAGCTAAGAGCGCAGATAGGACTGTATGCTTCCACTTGCTATATTATAAATCACAATTATGTGGACGTAGCCCTAAGGAGAGGGTGAACCATATACATATTGTTATTGTCTGTAATTGATGTTGTGTTCTTTAACACTTTGATATATGGTTGTTACATTATTGTGTTAGATCAGAAAGATAAATGTACGAAGTAGGTCTAAGCTGGTAATTAATATCTAGATGTAGTGTTGTTTTTGTATTGGATCCACTTTACGTTTCCTCTGGTTGTAGGCTTCTGCAACCCCTTATAACTACTTCGGGTGAGACTGCATGTGCTTCACGGGTGTTTTCGAAAGGGCCAATAGTTAGGACTTGTTGGTGCGCCATTAGAGATGAACCTTGGGTCTGCCCTTGTGCCAACACACCTCCATTATGAGTTTCATCATGTCATCAATAATTCCATGGAGAGAGAAATAGTGTTCCATCTGGGTAACCGACCTAGTGGAATCTATCCCATCAAACTTATCAATATCTACCTTGGGAAAATGGTGCAACATATTGTTGTCATGAAAGGGTGTTCACATACGATGCACTTCTTCTACCGAGGTTTATTTAAGGGAAGGATTGATTTGAATCTCCTACTTCCCTTACTTGTGGGGGGAGATGCTCTAGAAGGTTTTTGAGAGTGAATGATATGTTAGCCAACTTGCCAATGATCTATTTGAATAAAATTTCAAGTGAGGTGACCCTCTGTCTATTTCTAAGGACTTGGTTTCCATCAAGAAATCTTGGGTCCAAAATATATTACTTGAGAGTTATAGCAATGTGATGATTGCCTCATAAGGAGTATTTTGAAATAGGTTGTTGACAAGTGTATCATACGACCCACTAAAAATGGTTACTTAAGAGTGGTACCACAATAATCAATACTGCATAAGGAGTATTTTGAGATATGTTTCTCGCAAAGCTGTTGTATTTTACTCCCATAGGAGTAGTAGCCTTGACTGAGTATTACTTCATTGACGTAATCCCAATTTCTTGATAGTTTACTTTATGTAGGAATTTTGTGTCTTATTTTGTAGAGGCTAGGGTTTAATGATCCCAAGAACAAACGGGTTTTAGGTTCTATATAAATTTATGATATACGCACGAGTTTCTAATAGTAGTACTCGACCCAATTTCTTAGGGCACTAACTAAGGAGGCTATATCAGACCCTTAGTCGTACTACCATAATCCTAGGTACTAGACAATGATATCCTCGATTTCTATTCTTGGTGTACTATAGAAACAAGATGACCAAAATGTTTAAGTGAGACTGGTTTTAGGTGAAATTAGGGGGCTTCCAATATACTCGAGGGTACATGGAAGATAAATTTATATAGAGGTGTTGTTTGATGTGGTACTCAAAGGGGTACCAACATGGGTTATAAGGGTGTCCAACCAAGTGACACCACTTTTATTTCTTGTGTGTATTCTTCCCCAATAGTAGATTTTCCCATTGAACAATAGAACTCTAGGTTATTTAAAGATGCTGGAACACATTCATAGCCTAATTTTTTTTTATAATATTTAGGCATGTGTTGGTTCAATAAAGAGATTTGATACCACTTGTAATGTACTTAATTAACAAAAATAACATAACATAAACAATATTTAGAGAAATTAAATGTGGAAAATAAAAGACAACAAAAAATAAGATTAAAACCACATAATACACGCCTTGTATTAAAGTTTTCCAAAAGAGTGAGTAATGTTCATGGGCCTCTTCGAGAGGGAAATATCCTATGAACATAGCTCCAGTCACGACAAAAATACTTCAAAAAACATAACATAACCTTCTAGCTCTACAAATAGCTTCTTAATAGTGAAAACCCTAACTAGTGGTTCAATCATTAATGGGTACCGACTACCTAATRRGCCTTATTTAATTAAGAGGACCCTTTTTACATTAACTAMYTACCCACTAACTATCTAATGGGACTTATTAAAATAATATRAACTTGTATGTTGATTGAATAACTACTAAGTACCCAAAGTAGGGAGGTTAGGGTAAGACCCTAACATGTTCCAAGTATTCAAAACACTCTTTGCAAAATCACACTTTGATAATTTTTCAAATAAATAATCAAGATGTAGGAGTTTTAAAAATGATTTTCAAATGATGAAAATGCTTCTCCATGTTCTTAGTATAAATGAAAATATTTTCTAAGAAAACCAAAATAAATATTTCTCAAATATGTCATAAAAGGTTGGTTCATTGTGTTGATTTTTCAATGAGCAAGGTTGAGCATGAAGTTTATTCCATTTTTATCATTTAACCATAACCATTAAATTTGCAGCAACCAAGATCACAAGAAGAAGCACCATTCACAAGAACACAAGAAGTATCTTGGGAAACCCTTCTCAACAAGGGAAGAAAACCCAACCAAATCCTTTGCTATATTCTTCAAGAGAAAGATCTTCACCACCAAGAAAACCTAGCACATAAGAGGGTGCTCAAACCCTAGAAGACTAGCACCCAAGAGAGGTGCACACTTTTCCCAAGAAGGTGTACTTGCTGAAATTTCCAAACTCACTTGAAAGATATGTTTCCTCAATGGGGATTTTACCTTTACTTATACTAACCCGCACCTGTCAACATAAGTGTATATTGACACAACATGGTCGACCTCACTAGCTTATAATATAATTTATATTAACCATATTAATTATCTGTTACATTAATTACCAGTCATATTAAGGTGGGGCCGACCTGTACCCTTTATATTATCATTAGGGTTACAGGCAGGTCCGAATCTTGAACAATATAGAAAGGGGTATTATACACCCACTAGTTCTCATCCACTAGGGGCACATCCATAGGGATGTCCATATCTCTAGATCACTGCATTACACAGAAGAAGCACTTCTTCACATGTTCACCTGTGCTTGCCCACATGTGCGTCCACTCAAAAGATCTTCTTTCCCACTGCATTACACATGATAGTCATCTGGAGTTTCTTGTCAACTCTTCTACTAAGAGGAGACTAATACATCATATTCATTTATGTTCTCATGATGATGCACCCAACACTTTGTGATTTCACACGTTCATCTTGTGCTTAGCCACATGCACGTCCAACTCTACAGATCATCTTTCTCACACGAGAATCATTTGGAGTTCTTCTCAACTCTCTGAATGGAGGAGGTCATCTCTACGTTCCAGCTCTGTCTCAGATAGGAACCACACACCCTTCTTAGGGGTTTTCTCTCAGGTTTGTAAGTTGGAGAAAGTCTCACATAGCTACAATGGTCAACATCTCACAGGTTTGTAAGCCGGATAATGTCTTACATAGCTTCAATCATCAACACTCCCTCTTAGCTAGGGAGGCATTCTTCATCATGCCAAGTCTCACACAGATGTACTTTGAACTTTATCTTGGCTGGAGTCATCAACACTCCCTCTCAACTAGGGAGGCATTCTTCACCAAGTTAGTTTGGTGGAGATGTCTGCAATCTGCTCATGTGTAGGAAGGTACTGCATATGTATGATTTTCTTTTGCATCATATCTCTGATATAAGGATACATCTCATTATTTTTCGATCCATCAAGAAATACTGGGTTATCAAGGAGATTTACACATGACTCTTGGCTACCATCATAGGATCCATCTCATGGTCAAGTAAATCTGTCAGAAGCTTGTGAATCCACATTGCTTCGCACACTTGATGCTATATGCTCTACCTCTGTGGTACTAAAGACCATAGAGTTTTGTTTCCTGCTGCATTGGGAAACCATGGAAAACTTCACGGTATAAAAACTACCGGATGTGCTCTTCTGGTCCAATGTACTTTCTTCTCAATCTGAATGGACATATCCTGCAAACTCAAGTTCACATTGGAGGCATATCTCAGGCCATATCCAACTATGCCTCGTATATATCTCAATACATGTTTTTCCGTTGTCTGGTGATTTTGTTTTGGTTGACTCATGAAATGACTAAGCACATTCACTGCATGGCATGAATCAAGTTTGGTGTTAACCAGATACATCAGTGATCCAATCAGCTGTGGATCAATCTCGTCTGAATCATCATCGATCTTTTTCTTTCAATCTATCAAAGTGGATTTTGCATTCTGTCATATTGAACTTATTTTAATATTTTCACTGTGTATTTCCTTGACTAAAGAGAACTCATCGGTCTTTTGTCATAATACTTGTCCCAATAAGTAGTGCATCATACTCATATTATTCATCTCGAATTCAGAAGTCAGGGATTTCTTGTATCCAACAACAAGGTTTTCTAAATAAGTTATCAAAATTAGGCTCTCATCACCAACTTATAATAATATGGGTTTTGGATCAGCAATGCTCTTTGCTGAGATTTAAACTCATCAAGAATCCATTCATTTGATAATGTTTCCAGCTCATGGATGGTAGTACAGATGGAAATGTAATGGTATTATTGAATCAAGTGTCTCATCATAGACAACTCCCTCTGTTTGTGAGAATCTTCTAGTTTTTGTATTTCTTGCACTTCCATGTTAATTGCACACTTTCTCTACTTGGAAGTTTTCACAGACTTCCCTTCTGATTTCTGAATAATATCTTATACATCATTCTTTAATATATACTAATATTCTTTTGTTATGGCATCTTGCCATATTTATTTTTCCTTTTGTTTCTTCAATGAAATGTCTCATGACTAAAGGATAGTTTTCAAAACTCTTTTTCTTTCTCAAGGTGTTCCTTGAGGGACTTGTGTGTCTCTCTGTCTTCTAGTAGTGTTTTGTCGATCCTGGGCATGCCTTTTATGCCCTGCTGTAATATCTCTGGTTATATCAACTGGAGTAACTGGAATAGTTGGAATAATGTCTGTCTCCCTCTGAGCTACTGAGGAGGGAGAAGGTAATGTCTCACTGTCAATCTCCATGTGAGATTCTCTAGGTTTGTTGAATGTGTATCTCTTTATTTAAAGACAATGTCTCTACATGTTCTCGCTAAATAATAATTTAAATATGGTTTGGACTCCCGTACCAGGGATAATGGTCCAAGTATTTGAGGGCTCCCATACTAGGGATAATATCCTTCATTTATTAAAAAATGCAATCAACTATAAAATTAGAAATCCATTGATTTACCTGGTTTGTAGTCATGCTTTAGTTTTTAGAGGAAGTACTTCTCCTCTCTCTTCTCTTCATTCTTTTGAGGTGGATCTGGATCAATGTCAGTGACAAAAGAATATTGTCTTCCCTTCTTCCCGGTTGGACAATTTCTTGCATAGTGTCCATATTTGTCACATCTGAAGCACTGCATTTCTGAAACATCTCTTCTTTGATATCCTGGATTTGATGAAGACTTTTCATCTTTAAATGTTTGCCTAAAATTTCTTTTGAATTTTCCTCTTTTCTTTGTATGAAGTGCAAGAGCATGATTTTCTTCTGAGGAATCTTCCACTCCTCTATTTCTAAGTCAAAGTTCTTCTTGAGTACAATCTGTCCATAGACGATCAAAGGTTGGTAGAGCTTCTCTTCCACTGATACTCTGAAGGAAAGGCTCCCACATTTTTGGAAGGTTGTTGAGAGTTGTTAAGACAAGTTCTCTATCAGACATGATTTCTCCAATGGTCTCTAGTTGTTCTTTAATCTTTGATATCTTCATAAAGAAGATGGCAACTGTGTCACTTTTCATCATCTTAGTACTTTGAAGTTGGCTGTCCAAGGTAAGAGCTCTGAGGGTGTTGTCACTCTCAAAAATTTATTTTAATGCTTCATACATATCATAGGCTATCTTCGGGTTGGGAATACGAGGTAAGAGATGATCTCTTACTGAGTAGATGATTAATTTCCTTGCTTTGACATATTTTTCCTTTCTTATCTTCTTTTCTACATCTATAGATGTGTCTGGTAAGGTATAAGTTAGCACATCCAGGAGGTAATATTCTTCAAGGGTGACCTGAAGCCTTGATTTCCAGGAGCTGAAGTTGCTTGCTCCATCAAGCCTATATTCCACTAAGGCTCTGTTCTTCATTTGATTGGTTTCTTCAAACTCTCTCCAACTATATTTTGAAAACCTAATGATTAGGTTTGAATTAGTAACCTTGGATTATGTTGGATTATGAATGCCAACAATCCACTTGATAGTGTCACATAGATGCTTGCTGATTTAAGAAAAACGTTTCTTCAAAAATCTAAGATTAATATTTTGCAGGAAATTTTGGCACCCTAGAAACCCTAGGGCCAAAAACTCAAAATTATCGGAATTTGATTTTAAGAGCTTCTGGATATGAAATGGAGGAGGCCATACTCTTCTATGCCAAATATATCCCCAATGTCCAAGTATTAAGGGCTAGAACACCACAGAGAGGAGGGTCATACATAATTTTCTGGAAACCCTAGGAGGGCCGTACGATTTTGCAAAAAGGGGAGGAGACTTGGTAGATGCTTGTGCAATGGGTTATTTCAAGACCTTATATCTGATACTATGTTTATTTTCAATGAGAAAGTTTGACCATGAAGTTCATTCCATTTTTATCATTTAACCATAACCATTAACATTGCAGCAACCAAGGTCACAAGAAGAAGCACCATGCACAAGAACACAAGAAGTATCTTGGGAAACCCTTCTCAACAAGGGAAGAAAACCCATACAAATGATTTTCTATATTATTCAAGAGAAATAAATTCACCACCATGAAAACCTAGCACACAATAGGGTTCTCAAACCCTAGAAGACTAGCGTCCAAGAGAGGTGCACACTTTTCCCAAGAAGGTGTACTTGTTGAAATTTTCAAACTCACTCGAAAGATATGTTTCCTCGATGGGGAATTTACCTTTACTTATACTAACCTTAACTTGTCAACATAAGTGTCTATTGGCACAATAGGGCCAACCTCACTAGCTTATAATATAATTAATATTAACCATATTAATTATCTTTTACACTAATTACTAGTCATATTAAGGTGGGGCCGACCTGTACCCTTTACATTAAAATTGGGGTTACATGCAGGTTTGACTCTTGAAAAATATATCAAGGGATATTATACACCCACTAGTGCTCATTCACTAAGGTCACATCCATAGGGATGTCCATATCTCTGGCTCACTGCATTACACAAAAGAACCACTTCTTCACATGTTCACCTGTGCTCGTCCACATGCACGTCCACTCAATAGATATTCTTTCCCATTACATTACATAGGAGAGTCATCTAGAGTTTCTAGTCAACTCTTCTGCTCAGAGGAGGATAATACATCATCTTCATTTCTGTTCTCATGACGATGCACCCAACACTTTGGGATTTCACACGTTCACCTTGTGCTCAACCACATGCATGTCCAAATCTGAAGATCGTCTTTCTCACAGAAGAATCATCTGGAGTTATTCTCAACTCTCTAAATGGAGGAGGTCATCTCTACATTCCAGCTTTGTCTCAGATAGGAACCACACACCCTTCTCAGGGGATTTATCTCAGGTTTGTAAGATGGAGAAAGTTTCACATAGCTGCAATGGTCAAGATATCATAGGTTTGTAAGTTGGAGAATGTCTCACATAGCCGCAATCATCAACACATTGTACCTTGAAAGGAGGTTGGGGCATTAATTAACTTAAAAGGAATTACTCAAAACTCATAATAGGTGTGATGAGTTTGAAGGAAATTTTAAGTTGGTCACTTTCCTTCACTCTTATCTACTAATACCCAAACATCAAATCAATCCTTGAAAATGCTACTACCTTATGTAACCCAATAAAGAGTTCATCTATGTGGATATTGAGATACTTGTTTTTAATAGTTATCTTGTTTATTTCTTGGAAATCATTACACATGTGGAAGGAACCATATTTATTTCTTGTCAACATGACCATTAGAGATGAAAAAGGACTCTTACTTGGTACTATATGAACCATGTCCAAAATCTCTTTAACAACCTTTTTTTCGATCCTTAAATGGCTTAGGATACTTGTAAGGAGGAAGAATTAGTAGTTGGGATCCATGGTGCAACTCAATGATGTTCTCTTTCTCCCAATCACATGGTATTCCATGGGGTAGGTCCTGTAATACATCCACAAATGTTTCAACGAGTCATGCACTTCCTTCCATCTTTGTAGGATCTATGACTTTACTTTGACTTGTAATTCCTCCATGGAATTGCGCCAAAAAAATGATACATAACTTATCCCTATCAAGTTATTTGACCATTCATGTGTTGAGATAAGTTCGTTTTTTCTTGATTACAACCCCCTGATTGTGATCATCCCATGTCCTTTCTCAAACTTCTTGCATAACTCAACAAGATTCATGCCAAATTCAATCAAGGTTTTCAACCAATGAACCCGCATGATAAACCCCACAAACTATGGGATAAGACTCTCTACCCATCATATGCTACTTACTTGGCATCTATGAAGTTATGAGTGATGCATGAACGAATAAGTGCCACCATATTTCTTTCCTTTACCATGCTCCTTATCTCATGATCTCATATTGGGTAATTCCTAGTTTTATAGAAAGTGGGACTATTGGTAGCTCTAAATTTTCTTGCTCTCTAACATTAGAAACTTCCTCATGAACTTCCATGAATTCCTATCAATGACTTCCAATCCCTTTTAAATGATCCTTGTCCATAATTTTGATCATATACATGATTCCATGGGTCTTTCACTTATGTCCCTTAGACCTGTTGAGCACTCAACACACCCTAAAAAGCCTATGTCAAATTTTACTTTTTGGGTACCACTTGATTCTTTTGCACTGTCTATTTCGACTTCAATATGAAAATGTTGCCTTTTCTTATCATTTTTGTCTTCCATTTACGACTCACAAAGTTTGTTTGAGCATGCGAAAACCCATAACTTATAAGACTAACATTTAATTAAAGAATCGACAGTCAAGATTTTTCCTCGACGCGCGTAAGAAATTCAGCATCAGAAATAATTAGAGATGAGAGAAAGTTGCTCAAGAGAACCGAAGTTGCCGGGCGCCGATATTCGTCGGCGTCGACAAACATAAGTTGTTATTCTGTGACAAGCATCACTCAAGGATATAACCGACTACTGATCCCTTTCGGCACCGGTAAAGGTGAAAATAGTAAGCATTGAACAAAATATGAAATAATATTGCCGATCGCCGACTTGCGAAACGTTTTCAGTATCGGGGGACTTCGAGGATGATAATCCAAAAGGAAAATACGCTTTAGGTTTATTTTCGAAGGTCGATCCTCGATACCATTTTAGCATCGACATTCCCATGTTAAGCATAGAGTGCTCGACTTGAACTAATTCTAGAGTCCGATCTTCACCCGCGAGATGAGTTCCTGGTTTTCAGTACCATGTATCCTGAGTTAGTGGTGCCACATAAGCACCGTATGATGAAGTCGATCAACGTCAGAGGTTTTGTATAAATATATCAATAAAAATACAAAACAACTCGGAGCAACACTAAGCACAAAATCGGGGCTAACCTACAAGAAATTTGGACAAATAACATAATAGATTCGCACACAAAGAGAAACAAAAAAGATGCATTCAACTGCTATGACCATAATCCTTTCGTAAAAATGTTGAGACTTCATATATTAGATTCCCATCAGGCTCATGTTACATACAGTAGACACTGTCTACACCTACAGGCCAACCAACCCGGTTACATTGAGAACATGAAAATTTTTACAAGAAAATGGGAAAACTATCAAAATTCTGCGTTGCGTCTGAGAATACAAAAACAAAGTTCGCCCATCATGCCTCTTCTGCGTGCATAATTTCTCCCCGGTTGCTTCGCACTCCCTGAGGTGTTTTCATTGTTTGTTCTTTCGACACCCTTTGCGATTCACGTAGCTGCACGATCGTATCTTGTGCTTCCTGAAGTTGCCACTTGAGTCAGGCTGTGTCTGCTTCACGACCTTGTGGTGCTGACACCTCAGGGTTCTTTGCCTCCAACTGCCATCGTAATTCTCTATTATCTTGGTAAAGTTCAACTATGGCAAGTTGTGCCTTCTCCAGTTGTGGATTAGGTCCTCAGACGTTAGAACTCGACACTTCTTCCCTTCTTGTTCGGCTCCCGCTTCCTCAACTTGTGGTTTCAATAGGCTCTAGCCAGATAATGAGCATTAGGAAATCCTCGGTGGTTGAGCGTGCACACGAATCAATCGAGACTTGGCTTTCCCCCTTGACTTCCTTATTTTTTCTGGGCCTGCCTCTCCTCCGCGATATCTGCTATTGAGGAAGCGCGGCTTCCAACTTGTGCCCTTCCGATGTAACTTCTTCCTCTTCGGCTTCCGCACGAGGCGATACTATCTTTTCCGCACGAAGGTAGGAGTCTCCCTCTAAAGCCTTAGGAACACCTGTTTCAAACAAGAAAAGGTCCCAGGCATTTTGTAGCTCAAGCCTGGCGCTTCGACTTCCTCGCAGGCCCCATCTTGAGTTTTGAGGAGTTCCCATGGTGCGACAACGTATCTACCTTATGTGCGGGTGACTTGATAAAGGCCCAAAGCAAAGAATGTGATCGAGCTGGGCTCACAAGACGAGTCAGTGCATAAGCTCGACTGGTAAGTAGAACACATACAAAACATCTATAATTTATAACGAAGAGGGAAGTGAGTTGAAACGTGCCAGGGAACACTGAATGCCTTGCGACAAGATGTTTTAAAGAATTTTTGTGTCACATCCGTGCGACGGGTATGATTTTGGGCATGTGAGGTGTAGCCGATAGGAGTTGCAGAGGATGTGTGGTATGATCATATCGATTTCTTTTTAATTCCCCAGCCTCCATAATGAGCTGATGATGGTTGATTCACTTGCTGATGCGACTCCTGTTTGAGCAACTTGCCTCGACCCGAAGCATTTAATGACTTCCCTTATGACAGTATTCAGCTCTTTTGGAACTTACTCGTACTTTCTGCACATGTTCGGCTTTGACATCCTTTCTCGACCCCAAGGGCCAATCGGCCACTGGTGTGACTTTGAATCTCATGTTTTCCGTACCTGATCTTTCATGCTATGGCGTGCATATGTAACCCACCCTAACTAAAGGAAAATGATGGCGCTAACAGAGATGGTGCAGGCAATTCAAAGGGTTGCAGAGATCACATAAGTATCAAACAACCAAGCTTAGCAAGCTTTATAGGTATGGACCAATCTAGATTCTTCACGCTTACATTTTTACATATATTTTGCTGAGTATTTGCTGTATGAAATTTATAAATGATTTTAATTCATATTGTAGGAAAGATCCCTTTGACTATCGAGCAAAATTGGTTCTATAATTTTGCTGAGGAATCTGAGAGAAACTGGGTCCGAAGATCAACAAGGTGATGAAGGATATCAAACTGCCCAAGTTCAACACACTCGACGATTTCGTCGACTTGCATGACATGGTTGAATTGCATGCTAAGAAAAATTATTCATGGGCCGAAAGACTAGCAAAGGTGACCGACACAATGAAAAGACAAGTGCAACAATTTCTGGAACATCCGATTAGCGCTCGGGCTATGCTTCAACAGTTAAGTGCTAGTCTGATCAAGTATCAGACGCATGCAGTGGAGATCAGAGAAGCTTACGCACTCCTGATGGAACAAAACATATTTTCATATGCCCAAACCTACGAGGAGCTGTTCATCAGTTGGTCGGAGTATGAGAAACATCACCCTTTCGAGTGATTTCTTGAGTTGACTGTTAGAAAAAATGTTAGAAGAGAATGCCACGTGAATTTTTTTTTTTACTTATCTACACTTAACTGTTATTTTTAGTTGAATTTAATGTTATGAATAAGAGCATGGACCAATTAGTTAGAGGTCGATGGTTGCTACAAGAAAATCTCTTTTTTGGTTTTGTTAAGAACTATTTCCGAGCTACCTTTAAAAGAGAAGTCCTTCTGGACCAGAGACAAGATATTTTCATCAAATGCATGTGTGATTAGACGTGGAGAAGAACTATTTCCTATCTCATCTCATGAATGGATGCTGTAATAAGTAAGAGCTATTGAATCTATTGTTAAGTTATATGATGTAACGTTTTACAGTTCTTTTCTTTAATGATGAAGATGAATCATTGTGTTATCATGTGATGGATGATTGTGTAGGTGAATTATTTTGCTTGCCATTATCTTATCACATATGTGTTTTCTTTCTGATAATTAGTATCTCAGATAGTAATTTGATTCTCACACGGTTAACATATTAGTACTAGGCATGTGGTATAGAATTGTCATCTGCATGCTTGAGTAGCAGGTTATCCCAAGCTCATCCTCTTCTCCAGTATTTAAAACATTTTACCGTTTTGTTGCCAAGTTGGTTTATACCGGCTTACAATATTATATCTGTCCCACCTAAGAGAAAATAAAAAAAGAGAAAGTCCAAACTGAAGGAGACACCTTCGCAAGGAAACATAAAGCCCATTGATTAATTGGCTTGATTGCAAGATTTGGAGAACCATTCAACCATTAGACGTTGCAAAGTCTAATTGGGCCTCGGTGGCGGGTTTGGTTCCTACTGTTGAATTAAAGGGATTTAAGACCCATCAATAGAATTGGCACTAGAAGGAGGGATCGATAATGAATGGCTGAATACATATTTCACATAGTATTTCAAACATCCTATAGATTCAAAACATCCCACATTCATGGCTAGTCATTCCCAAGATAACCCACACATGCCAAATAGTCCTGAAATGAGTAACTCACCACAGCCCGAGGAAGAACAATTGTACCCTGACATACCTTACGCTCTCCCTCAGGAGGAAGTAAATCAATTCAAAAGAATCACAAGAGCATACGCCCAACAGATCGGTGTGTTGTCCTTAGCTCTGATACTTCCTCGAAGAAAACAAGTAAGCAAACTAGTGTTCAATACTCCCGACGATTTTTTTGTGCACACAGTAGAGGACTTAATAGATTTCACAATCACCGAAATCCAAGATCCTCTTGATCTGATACTCGAAATGCTAGCCGACGACGTCTCTGAACTAGACGATTTTTCGGAAGAGGAGTTTAAATCAAAATTTGAGGACATGGAGGAAAACAATGACCATAATGAAGAAAGGGGAAACCCACCACTGAACAATCAACCCTAGTTGGCCAAAGATGATTTTTCCCTCCCAAGACTAGTCCATAACCTTCCTCGACATCTAGAGAAGTTACTTCCTAAGTTAGACCCAGAAACCTCAGGATTGCCTGAAGATCATATCAAGAAATTTATACTAGCAATCAGACTTATGAACGTCCAACATTAAGACGTAGTTTGCAGGCTGTTCCCCTACACTTTTGAGAATTTAACCTCCACATGGTATTTTAACCTACCTGTAGGATCCATAACTAGCTGGACAAAGTTTCAAAAATATTTTTTAGCTAAATTTGCTGAAGAAACCACTATAGGAGATCTGATGGCTGAACTATTCGCAGCCACCATGAGTTCAAAAGAGAAGGTTAAAGATTTCAATAAAAGATTCACAACCATCTTAAACAAATTACCGCTCGAAGCAAAACCAACTCAGGAGTTTCAAATTGAAGTACATGCTAATGCGCTCCCAGCTTCTATCTCCATGTTTGTGAAGAGGGGTGCCAAACGAACCTTAGCTGAGAATTTTGAAGAAGCTAAAATGATAGAATTCCAGATGAAAGGGTGTAAAGAAGGCCATGTCTCTTTAGTTAAGAAAGAAGTTAAAACTCCTCCCAGGAGAGGACTCCTTCTGACTAGACCACCAGGGAAACAAGAAGAACAGACTCCCGACAAGGGTAATGGAGACATAGAAGATCTACAATGCATGGTTAAGAAATTATCTAACGAGATCATAGACATGAATAGAAATGCAGGGGAAGGTAACCAAGGCCAAAGGCCCTATTAGCATTTCTTTAAAAGGAACCCACCATTCAAAGCAATTGAACATCCCCTAGCTAACTTGAATATCGATCTAGGGAATGTCGCATCTAATTCTTTCTGTACTTATCACCAGGAAAACCACTCTGAAAGAGACTTCCCTCAATGGGTGCATGCCATGAATTTTATGGCCAACCGGTTTTTAGATGAGGTTTCCCTAACCGAACAACCAAGCAGTTTGGTTATGAATGTTGCTGACTAGGAAGATATTGACCCACCAGAAGATACAACCATGCTGATATAGGATCTTGACCTAATTATGCCTTTCAACGACCCATTTCAGGTTCAAGAACCACCCACAGAGGTCTCGGTTGTGAAAACTAGAAGTAAAGGTCCTCCTGTCTCAAAGGATCCTACTACCAATCAAATATCAGGGGAAAGGTCAACTCCCAATCACCTGAAATAACCTTTTGGTCCCCGTAAGAACCCTATTATCATCCATACCCAAGAATCGCCCAAACTGAAGTACAACGTAGTTGAAAATCTGAAGAAGTTGAAGGATAATATATCGGTTATGAACATATGTAGAATCCCTCCACAAAAATATTTCCTGCTACAAGCATTGAAATCAGTAGAAAACCCTACGACAATCAATGAGCAACAAAGAAATCTAACTTCCAGAGATCTAGTAAATAAACCAACTGTGAATACCTGCTCAGAAGATAAGAAGGGAAAACCTTTTGTCCCATCGTACCTGTTAATGTTTGAAGTCTTCAACAAGAACCTCCACAATTGTTGGTAGATTCAGGAGCATCTTCCAACGTTATGACCTTGTCTATTTGAAAAAAATTAAATGTTGTTCCTCTCAAGAGCGATAAACATGTAATACAACTAGACATAACCCAGGTCAAAGTCATGGGGGAACTCAGATATGTAATGATCAGGATAGCGACACATCCTAAGTTTGTGCAAGTGATTGACATAATTGTAGTAGACATCCCAGAGGCCTATGGGTTATTACTAAGTCGATATTGGTTTGAGAAGTTAAACATGTACTTTATTACAGACTGGGCACACCTTTGGCTATCACTGAAGGGATACAAGAATATGATCAAAATCGATAGGGAGAGATACCTGAAACATACGATCATTGATCTAGAAATCCTGAATGAACCCTCATCCACAGATTTTCCCATGCTAGGAAATTATTCTTGCGATTCCTATTTCGGGAACTTCTCCCCTCTTCCATATGATGTCCCTCTCGCTCAGAAATCCGAAATGGTTTTTCAAGAGAAATCACCAATACCGACAGAGGAAACCCTCTTCTGTCAAGAACTTGTGCTAGGAATCACCGGACAAAAGATAGGAGGGAAAGAAAGTAATAAGAAGGAAGAAACTGTTAACTTTTTCTCACGAATTTGGACCATATATTTCGATGGATCTAAATCACAGGAAGGATCAGGAGTAGGGTGCATCCTCATTGATCCAAAAGGTAAACATCATTTTCTGTCTTGTAGACTAGAATTCGAATGCACCAATAACACTGCCGAGTATGAAGCTCTAGTACAAGGGTTAAAGAAATCCATAGACTTAAATGCCAAAGAATTAAAGGTTTTCAGAGACTCAGAGATTATCGTTAGACAAGTAAGGAATAGTATACATTGCAATTCCCCGTACCTAAAGAATTATCAGTAGTAAGTGCATAGGTTAATAGAACATTTTGAAGCTTTCACTATCACCGCGATCCCCATAGAAAATAATATCCTTGCTGATTCCCTGGCCACAGCTGCTTCGAGGTTATCACCTCTAGAATATTATGAAGCTTCCTGGTTCACTGTGGAACTACTCTACAAACCATCGGTGCCCAACAATATTTCTAATTGGAAAGTCTTTGAAGGGGATGAATAGATCATAAAATTTCTGACTAACCAAGATAATTTCAAAGAATTAGCTATTGACGATGACGTATTCCAACAATGATCAACAGGAACTAATCCTCAAATAGGTCAACCTATTGAAAAATTGAAGTCTCACACAATCCCGAAAGGGATAGCTAATTTGAAAAATATTTTTGACCTGAAGGAACTATTTAAGGGGCCTAAAAATGCAAATACCAGTAGCTCCTGTCCCCTGCATGAAACTATAAATATTGGAACCTCAGAAAACCCAAATAATGTGAATCTCGGCACAACTATATCCAAGGAGGAAAGGAAGGCTTATCTCAAACTGTTTAGACAATATCAAGATGTCTTTGCATGGTCCTATCGAGATCTGAAAAGTTATGATACCCACATCATTCAACACACTATCCCGTTAAAACCCGAAGTGAAACCCTTCCAACAAAAGCTCTGAAAGTATCACCCATCCATGGAACCTCTCATGTATCAGGAATTAAAGAAACTTTTAGATGCCAAAATCATCGTCTAGGTTAGGCATTCCACGTGTGTAGCAAATATGGTTCCTGTGAGGAAAAAGTCTGGAGAATCCACTTATGCATATATTTTAGGAACCTCAACAGAGATTCAGAAAAGGAAAATTACCCAGTCCCGCCAATGGAGCAACTCCTCCAGACCGTGTTTTGTTTGGAGATCTTCTCTCTACTGGATGGTTTCTCAGGTTACAACCAAGTCCTAGTTTTAGAGGAAGATCGTTTGAAAACTACCTTCCGAACCAATTAGGAAACCTTCGCTTATAAACACATGCCTTTTGGGTTAATAAACAAAGGGAGACCTTCCAAAGGGCCATGGATGTATCATTTTGGGGACTAATCAACAATTTTTTGGTAGTGTATCTGAATGACGTGATTGTGTATTTAAATAACAGAGAAGAACACATAGAACACTTAACTCAGATTTTTGAAAGGTGTAGGAAATACGGTATATCTTTAAATCCTAAGAAAACTATTTTCGACGTCGAGGAAGGTAAGCTGCTAGGACACATTATATCTCAAGCATGCATTCACATAGACCCATAAATGATTAAGGCCATAGCTCAACTCTCGTTGCCTCACAACAAGAAAGCTATGCAGTCTTTTTTCGGACAAATAATTTTCGTGAGGAAATTCACTCCCTATTTTGCGGAAGCTATCAAACCCTTACAAAAGATTATTCATAAAGATGCCAAATTTAAGTGGGATGACGAATGAAAGGACACTTTCAGCAACATCAAAACTGCTATATCTCATGCCCCCGTGTTACGAAGTCCCGATTTCAATAGATATTTCTTCCTCTATACTTTTGCCTCCGACCAATTGTTAGCTGCGGTATTGACTCAGAAGGATGACGACAACAATGAGGCCTCAATGTCGTTCATGAGTACTAACCTCCAAGGAGCTGAACTAAATTATCCCACCATAGATAAACATGCTTATGCAGTTTATAAAGCAGTAAAATGTTAGAAAAACAGGACCGCGGAGCAATAAAATAAAACAAATGCAGAAAGAAAAACACAGAAGACACACAATACA
>JASDQU010013808.1:47592-68566 GCA_032191745.1 Picea mariana | reverse complement strand
TCTCAGATAGGAACCACACACCCTTCTTAGGGGATTTCTCTCAGGTTTGTAAGCTGAATAAAATCTCACATAGCTACAATGGTCAACATCTCACAGGTTTGTAAGCTGGAGAATGTCTCACATAGCCGTAATAATCAACACTCCCTCTCAGCTAGGGAGACATTATTCATCATGCCAAGTCTCACACAAATGTACTTTGAACTTTATCTTGGCTGGAGTCATCAACACTCCCTCTCTACTAGGGAGGCATTCTTCACCAAGTTAGTTTGGTGGAGATGTCTGCAATCTGCTCATGTGTAGGAAGGTACTGCATATGTATGATTTTCTTCTGCATCATATCTCTGATATAAGGATACATCTCATCGTTTTTAGATCCATTAGGAAATACTGGGTTATCAAGGAGATTTACACACGACTCTTGGTTACCATCATAGGATCCATCTCATGGTCAAGTAAATCTGCCAGAAGCTTGTGAATCCACATTGCTTTGCACACTTGATGTTATATGCTCTGCCTATGTGGTACTAAAGACCATAGAGTTTTGTTTCCTGCTGCATCAGGAAACCATGGAAAACTTCACGATATAAAAACTACCGGATGTGCTCTTTTGGTCCAATGTACTTTCTACTCAATCTGAATCGACATATCCTGCAAACTAAAGTTCACACTGGAGGCATATCTCAGGCCATATCCAACTGTGCCTCGTATATATCTCAATACATGTTTTGCTGTCATCTGGTGATTCTGTTTTGGTTGACTCATGAAATGACTAAGCACATTCACTGCATGGCATAAATCAAGTCTGGTGTTAACCAGATACATCAGTGATCCAATCAGTTGTGGATCAATCTCGTCTGAATCATCATCGATCTTTTTCTTTCAATCTATCACAGTGGATTTTGCATTCTGTCATACTGAACTTCTTTTAATATTTTTACTGTGTATTTCCTTGACTCAAGAGAACTCATCGGTCTTTTGTCATAATTCTCGTCCCAAGAAGTAGTGCATCATACTCAGATTCTTCATCTCGAATTCAGAAGTCATGGATTTCTTGTATCCAACAACAAGGTTTTCTGAATAAGTTATCAAAATCAGGCTCTCATTACTAACTTATAATAATATGGGTTTTGGATCAACAATGCTCTTTACTGAGATTTAAACTCATCAAGAATCCATTCATTTGATAATGTTTCCAGCTCATGGATGGTAGTACAGATGGAAATGTAATGGTATTATTGAATCAAGTGTCTCATCATAGATAACTCCCTCTGTTTGTGAGAATCTTCTAGTTTTTGTATTTCTTGCACTTCCATGTTAATTGCACGCTTTCTCTACTTGGAAGTTTTCACAGACTTCCCTTCTGATTTATGAATAATAACTTATACATCATTCTTTAATATATACTAATATTCTTCTATTATGGCATCTTGCCATATTTATTTTTCCTTTTGTTTCTTCAATGAAATGTCTCATGACTGAAGGATAGTTTTCAAAACTCTTTTTCTTTCTCAAGGTGTCCCTTGAGGGACTTGTGTGTCTCTCTGTCTTCTAGCAGTGTTTTGTCGATCCTGGGCATGCCTTTTATGCTCTGTTGTAATATCTCTGGTTATATCAATTGGAGTAACTGGAATAGTTGGAATAATGTCTATCTGTCTCTGAGCTGCTGAGGAGGGAGAAGGTAATGTCTCACTGTCAATCTCCATATGAGATTCTCTTGGTTTGTTGAATGTGTATCTCTTTCTTTAAAGACAACGTCTCTGCATGTTCTCGCTAAATAATCATTTAAATATGGTTTGGACTCCCGTACCAGGGATAATGGTCCAAGTATTTGAGGGCTCCCATACTAGGGATAATATCCTTCATTTAAAAAAAATGCAACAACTATAAAATTAGGAATCAATTGATTTACCTGGTTTGTAGTCATGCTTTAGTTTTTAGAGGAAGTACTTCTCCTCTCTCTTCTCTTCATTCTTTTGAGGTGGATCTGGATCAATGTTAGCGACAGAAGCATATTGTCTTTCCTTCTTCCCGGTTGGATAGTTTCTTGCATAGTGTCCATGTTTTTCACATCTGAAGCACTGCATTTCTGAAACATCTCTTCTTTGATATCCTGGATTTGATGAAGACTTTTCATCTTTAAATGTTTACCTGAAATTTCTTTTGAATTTTCCTCTTTTCTTTGTATGAAGTGCAAGAGCATGATTTTCTTTTGAGGAATCTTCCACTCCTCTATTTCTAAGCCTAAGTTCTTCTTGAGTACAATCTGTCCATAGACAATCAAAGGTTGGTAGAGCTTCTCTTCCACTGATACTCTGAAGGAAAGGCTCCCACGTTTTTGGAAGGTTGTTGAGAGTGGTTAAGACAAGTTCTCTATCAGACATGATTTCTCCAATGGTCTCTAGTTGTTCTTTAATCTTTGATATCTTCATAAAGAAGATGGAAACCGTGTCACTTTTCATCATCTTAGTACTTTGAAGTTGGCTCTTCAAGGTAAGAGCTCTGAGGGTGTTTTCACTCTCAAAAAATTATTTAAATTTTTCATACATATCATAGGCTATCTTCAGGTTGGGAATACAAGGTAAGAGATGATCTCTTACTGAGTAGATGATTATTTCCTTGCTTTGACATATTTTTCCTTTCTTATCTTCTTTTCTACATCTATAGCTGTGTCTGGTAAGGTATAAGTTAGCACATACAGGAGGTAATCTTCTTCAAGGGTGACCTGAAGCCTTGATTTCCAGGAGCTAAAGTTTCTTGCTCCATCAAGCCTATATTCCACTAAGGCTCTGTTCTTCATTTGATTGGTTTCTTCAAACTCTCTCCGACTAGATTTTGAAAACCTAATGATTAGGTTTGAATTAGTAACCTTGGATTATGTTTGTATTATGACTGCCAACAATCAAATTGATAGTGTCACAGATATGCTTGTTGATTTAAGAAAAACGTTTCTTCAAAAATCTAAGATTAATATTTTGCAGGAAATTTCGACACCCTAGAAACTCTAGGGCCAAAAACTCAAAATTATCAGAATTTGATTTTAAGAGATTCTGGATATGCACTGGAGTAGGCCATACTCTTCTATGCAAAATATATTCCCAATGTACAAGTATTAAGGGCTAGAACACCACAGAAAGGGGGGGCTTATAGAATTTTTTGGAAACCCTAGGAGGGTCGTACGGTTCTGCAAAAGGGGGAGGAGACTTCGTAGATGCTTTTGCAATGGGTTATTTAAAGACATAAGATCTGATACCATGTTGATTTTCAATGAGAAAGGTTGAGCATGAATTTCATTCCATTTTTATCATTTAACCATAACCATTAAAGTTGCAGCAACCAAGATCACAAGAAGAAGCACCATGCACAAGAACACAAGAAGTATCCTGGGAAACCCTTCTCAACAAGGGAAGAAAACCCATACAAATGATTTTCTATATTATTCAAGAGAAATAACTTCACCACCAAGAAAACCTAGCACACAAGAGGGTTCTCAAACCCTAGAAGACTAGCGCCCAAGAGAGGTGCACACTTTTCCCAAGAAGGTGTACTTGTTGAAATTTCCAAATTCACTTGAAAGATATGTTTCATCGATGGGGAATTTACCTTTACTTATACTAACCTGAACCTGTCAACATAAGTGTCTATTGGCACAATAGGGCCGACCTCACTAGCTTATAATACAATTAATATTAACCAGATTAATTATCTTTTACACTAATTACCAGTCATATTAAGGTGGGGCCGACCTGTACCCTTTACATTAAAATTAGGGTTACATGCAAGTTTGACTCTTGAACAATATAGAAAGGGATATTATACACCCACTAGTCATCATCCACTAAGGTCACATCCATAGGGATGTCCATATCTCTGGCTCACTGCATTACACAAAAGAACGACTTCTTCACATGTTCACCTATGCTTGTCCACAGGCACGTCCACTCAATAGATCTTCTTTCCCACTGCATTACACATGAGAGTCATCTGGAGTTTCTAGTCAACTCTTCTACTCAGAGGAGAATAATACATCATATTCATTTCTGTTCTCATGACGATGCACCCAACACTTTAGGATTTCACACGTTCACCTTGTGCTCAACCACATGCACATCCAAATCTGCAGATCGTCTTTTTCACAGGAGAATCATCTAGAGTTATTCTCAACTCTATAAATGGAGGAGGTCATCTCTACATTCCAGCTCTGTCTCAGATAGGAACCACGCACCCTTCTTAGGGGATTTCTCTCAGGTTTGTAAGCTGGAGAAAGTTTCACATAGCTGCAATGGTCAAGATATCATAGGTTTGTAAGTTGGAGAATGTCTCACATAGCTGCAATCATCAAAACATTGTACCTTGAAAGGAGGTTGGGGCATTAATTAACTTAAAAGGAATTACTCAAAACTCATAATAGATGTGATGAGTTTGAAGGAAATTTTAAGTTGGTCACTTTCCTTCACTCTTATCTACTAATAACCAAACATCAAATCAATCCTTGAAAATGATACTACCTTATGTAACCCAATAAAGAGTTCATCTACGTGGATACTGGGATACTTGTTTTTCATAGTTATCTTGTTTATTTCTTGGAAATCATTACACATGTGGAAGGAACCATATTTATTTCTTGTCAACATGACCATTAGAGATGAAAAAGGACTCTTACTTGGTACTATATGACCCATGTCCAAAATCTCTTTAACAACCTTTTTTTCGATCCTTAAATGGCTTAGGATACTTGTAAGGAGGAAGAATTAGTAGTTGGGATCCATGGTGCAAATAAATGATATTCTCTTTCTCCCAATTACATGGTATTCCATGGGGTAGGTCCTGTAATACATCCACAAACTTTTCAATGAGTCATGCACTTCCTTCCATCTTTCTAGGATCTATGACTTTACTTTTACTTGTAATTCCTCCATGGAATTGCACCAAAAAAATGATACATAACTTACCCTTATCAAGTTATTTGACCATTCATGTGTCGAGATAAGTTTGTTTGTGCTTGATTACAACCCCCTTATTGAGATCATCCCATGTCCTTTCTCAAACTTCCTACATAACTCAACAAGATTCGTGCCAAATTCAATCAAGGTTTTCAACCAATGAACCCGCATGATAAACCCCACAAACTATGGGATAAGACTCTCTACCCATCATATGCTACTTACTTGGAATATATGAAGTTATGAGTGATGCATGAACGAATAAGTGCCACCATATTTCATTCCTTTACCATGCTCCTTATCTCATGATCTCATATTGGGTAATTCCTAGTGTTATAGAAAGTGGGACTATTGGTAGCTCTAAATTTTCTTGCTCTCTAACAGTGGAAACTTCCTCATGAACTTCCATGAATTCCAATCCCTTTTAAATGATCCTTGTCCATACTTTTGATCATATACATGATTCTATAGGTCTTTCACTTATGTCCCTTGGACCTGTTGAGCACTCAACACACCCTAAAAAGCCTATGTCAAATTTTACTTTTTGGGTACCACTTGATTCTTTTGCACTGTCTATTTCGACTTCAGTATGAAAATGTTGCCTTTGCTTATCATTTTTGTCTCCCATTTAAGACTCAAAAAGTTTGTTTGAGCATGCGAAAACCCATAACTTATAAGACTAACATTTAATTAAAGAATCCACAGTCAAGATTTTTCCCTGACGGGCGTAAGAAATTCGGTATCATAAATAATTAGAGATGAGAGAAAGTCGCTCAAGAGAACCGAGGTCGCTGGGCACCGATATTTGTCGGCGTCGGAAAACATAAGTTGTTCTTCCATGAAAAGCGTCACTCAATGATATAATCGATGACCGATCCCTTTCAACGTCGGTAAAGGTGAAAAGAGTAAGTGTTGAAAAAAATATGAAAGAATATCACCGATCGCCGACTTCCGAAAAGTTTTTGGTATCGGGGGATTTCGAGGATGATAATCCAAAAGGAAAATACGCGTTAGGTTTATTTCCAAAGGTCAATCCTCGATACCATTTTGGCATTGACATTCCCATGTTAAGCATAGAGTGCTCGACTTGAACAAATTCCAGAGTCCGATCTTCACCCGCGAGTAGATTTCCTGGTTTTTAGTACCATGTATCCCGAGTCAGTGGTGCCATATAAACACCGTACGATGAAGTCGATCAACGTCAGAGGTTTTGCAGAAAGATATCAATAAAAATACAAAACAACTCGGAGCAACACTAAGCACAAAATTGGGGCTAACCTATAAGAAATTTGGATAAAGAACATAATAGATTCACACACAAAGAGAGAAAAAAAAGATGCATTCAACTGCTATGACCATAATCCTTTCGTAAAAATTTCAAGACTTCATATATTAGATTCCTATTAGGCTCATGTGACATATAGTAGACACTATCTACACCTACAGGCCAACCAACCCGGTTACATTGAGAACATGAAATTTTTTACAAGAAAATGGGAAAAATATCAAAATTCCGTGTCACGTCTAAGAATACAAAAACAGAGTTCGCCCATCATGCCTCTTCTGTGTGCAGAATTTATCCCTGGTTTCTTTGCACTCCCTGAGGTGTTTTCATTGTTTGTTCTTTCGACTCCCCTTGCACTTCGCGTAGCTGCACAATCATATCTTGTGCTTCCTGAAGTTTCCACTTGAGTCAGGCTGCGTTCCCTTCACGACCTTGTGGTGCTGACACCTCAAGGTTCTTTGCCTCCAACTGCCGTCGTAATTCTCTATTCTCTTGGTAAAGATCAACTGTGGCAAGTTGTGCCTTCTCTAGTTGTGGATTAGGTCCTAGGACGTTAGAACCCGATGCTTCTTCCCTTCTCGTTTGGCTCCCGCTTCCTCGACTTGTGGTTTCGACAGGCTTTAACCAGATAACGTGCATTAGGAACTCCTCGGTGGCTGATTGTGCACATGAATCAATCGGGACTTTGCTTTCCCCCTCAACTTCCTTATTTTTTCTGGGCTTGTCTCTCCTCTACGATATTTGCTGTTGAGGAAGCATGGCTTCCAACTTGTGCCCTTATGATGTAACTTCTTCCTCTTCGGCTTCCGCACAAGGCGATACTATATTTTCCGTGCGAAGGTAGGAATCTCCCTTTGAAGCCTCGGGAACACCCGCTGCAAACAAGAACGAGTCCTAGGCATTTTGTGGCTCAAGCCTGGCGCTTCGGCTGCCTCGCAGGCCCCATCTTTAGTTTTGAGGAGTTCCCATTGTGCAACAACGTATCTACCTTATGCACAGGTGACTTGACAAAGGCCCAAAGAAAAGAATGTGATTGAGTTGGGCTCACGAGACGAGTCAGTGCATAATCTCGGATGGTAAATAGAACACATACAAAACATCTATAATTTAAAACGAAGAGGGAAGTGAGTTGAAACGTGCCAGGGAACATTGAATGCCTTGCGATGAGATGTTTGAAGGAATTTCCGTGTCACATCCGTGCGACGGGTATGATTCTGGGCATGTGAGGTGTAGCCAATAGGAGTTGCAGAGGATATGTTGTATGATCACATTGATATCTTTTTAATTCCCTAGCCTCCATAATGAGCTAATGATGGTTGATGCACTTGCTAATGCGACTCTTGTTTGAGCAACTTGCCTCAACCTGAAGCGTTTAATGACTTCCCTTATGACAGTATCCAGATCTTTTGGAAATTACTCGTACTTTCTGCACATGTTTGGATCTGACATCCTTTCTCGAACCCAAGGGCCAATCGGCCATTGGTGTGACTTTGAATCTCATGTTTTCCATACCTGATCTTTCATGCTATGGCGTGCAGATGTAACCCGCCCTAACTAAAGGAAAATGACGACGCTAACCTAGATGGTGCAGGTAATTCGAAGGGTTGCAGAGATCACGTAAGTATCAAACAACTAGGCTTAGCAAGATTTATAGGTATGGACCAGTCTAGATTCTTCACGCTTACATTTTTACATATATTTTTCCGAGTATTTGATGTACAAAATTTCTAAACGATTTTAATTCAGATTGCAGGAAAGATCCCTCCGACTATCGAGCAAAATTGGTTCTGTAATTTTGTTGAGGAATCTGAGAGAAACTGGGTCTAAAGATCAACAAGGTGATGAAGGATATCAAACTGCCCGAGTTCGACACACCCAATGATTTCGTCGACTTGCGTGACATGGTCGAATCGCACACCAAGCAAAATTATTCATGGGCCAAAATACTAGCAAAGGTGACTGACATAGCGACAAGACAAGTGCAACAATTTCTAGAACATCCGATCAACGCTCGGGCTATGCTTCAACAATTAAGTGCTATTCTGATCAAGTATAAGACGCATGCAGTGGAGATCAGAGAATTTTACACACTCCCGATGGAACAACACAGATTTTCATACGCCAAAACCTGCGAGGAGCTGTTCATCAGTTGGTCGGAGTATGAGAAACGTCACCCTTTAGAGTGATATCTTGAGTTGACTGTTAGAAGAGAACGCCACGTGGATTTTTTTTTTTACTTATCTACACTTAGCCATTATTTTTAGTTGAATTTAATGTTATAAATAAGAGCATGGACCAATTAGTTAGAAGTCAATGGTTGCTACAAGAAAATCTCTTTTTTGGTTTTGTTAAGAACTATTTCCGAGCTACCTTTAATAGAGAAGTCCTTTTGGACCAGAGACAAGATATTTTCATCAAATTCATGTGTGATTGGACATGGAGAAGAAATATTTCCTATCTCATCTCATGAATGGATGCTGTAATAAGTAAGAGCTATTGAATCTATTGTTAAGTTATCTAATGCAATGTTTTACAGTTCTTTTCTTTAATGATGAAGATGAATCATTGTGTTATCATGTGATGGATGATTAGTGTAGGTGCATTATTTTTCTTGCCAATATCTTATCGCATATGTGTTTTCTTTCTGATAATTAGTATCTCAGACAATAATTGGATTCTCACACGGTTAACGTATTAGTACTAGGCCTGTGGTATAGAATTGTCGTCTGCATGCTTGAGTAGCAGGTTATCCCAAGCTCATCCTCTTCTCCAGTATTTAGAACATTTTACCGTTTTGTTGCCAAGTTGGTTTATACCAGATTACAATATTATATCTGTCCCATCTAAGATAAAATAAAAAAAGAGAAAGTCCAAACTGAAGGAGACACCTTCGCAAGAAAACACAAAGCCCATCGATTAATTTGCTTGATTGCAAGATTTGGAGAACCATTCAACCATTAAACGTTGCAAATTCTAATTGGGCCTCCGTGGCAGGTTTGGTTCCTACTATTGAATTAAAGGGATTTAAGACCCATCAATAGAATTGGCACTAGAAGGAGGGCCCGCGAATGAATGGCTGAATACATATTTCACATAGTATTTCAAACATCCTATAATTCCAAAACATCCCACATGCATGGCTAGTCATTCCCAAGACAACCCACATACGCCAAGTACTCCTGAAATGAGTAACTCACCACAGCCCGAGGAAGAAGATTTGTACCCTGACATACCTTACGCTCTCCCTCAGGAGGAAGTAAATCAATTCAGAAGAATCACAAGAGCATACACCCGACAAATCGGTGCATTGTCCTTAGCTCCGATACTTCCTCGAAGAAAACAAGTAAGCAAACTAGTGTTCAATAGTCCCGAAATTTTTTTCATGCACACAGTAGAGGACTTAATAGATTTCACAATCATTGAAATCCAAGATCCTCTTGATCTGATACCTAAAATGCCAGTTGACGACGTCTCTAAACTAGATGATTTTTCGGAAGAGGAGGAGTTTAAATCAGAATCTAAGGACATGGAGGACAACAACGACCATAATGAAGAAAGGGGAAACCCACCACTGAACAATCAACCCTGGTTGGCCAAAGACACTTTGGCCCTCCCAGGACCAGTCCATAACCTTCCCCGACATCCAGAGAAGTTACTTCCTAAGTTTGACCCAGAAACCTTAGGATTGCCTGAAGATCATATCAAGAAATTTATACTAGCAATCAGACTTATGAACGTCCATCATGAAGACGTAGTTTGCAGGCTATTCCCCTACACTTTTGAAAACTCAACCTCCACATGGTATTTTAACCTACCTGTAGGATCCATAAATAGCTGGACAAAGTTTCAAAAATATTTTTTAGATAAATTTGCTGAAGAAACCACTATAGGAGCTCTGATGGCTGAACTATTCACAACCACCATGAGTTCAAAAGAAAAGGTTAAAGATTTCAATAAAAGATTCACAACCATCTTAAACAAATTCCAGCTTGAAGCGAAACCAACTCAGGAGTTTCAAATTGAAGTATATGCTAATGCGCTCCTAGCTTCTATCTCCATGTTTGTGAAGAGGGCTGCCAAACGAACCTTAGCTGAGAATTTTGAAGAAGCTAAAACGATAGAATTCTAGATGAAAGGGTGTAAAGAAGGCCAGGTCTCTTTAGTTAAGAAAGAAGTGAAACCTCCTCTCAGGAGAGGACTCCTTCTGACTAGACCGCAAAGGAAACAAGAAGAAAAGACTCCCGACAAGGGTAATGGAGACATAGAAGATCTACAACGCATGGTTAAGAAATTATCTAATGAGATCATAGACATGAAGAGAAACGCAGGGGAAGGAAACCAAGGCCAAAGGCCCTATAAGAATTTCTTTAAAAGGAACCCATCTTTTAAAGCAATTGAACCTCCCCCAACTAACTTGAATATCGATCTAGGGAATGTCGCATCTGATTCTTTCTGTACTTATCACTAGGAAAACCACTCTAAAAGAGACTGCTCTCAATGGGTGCATGCCATGAATTTGATGGCCAACCGATTTTTAGATGAGGTTTCCCTAATCGAACAACCAAGTAGTTTGGTTATGAATGTTGTTGACTAGGAAGAGTTTGACCCACCAGAAGATACAACCATGCTGATATATGATCCTGACCTAATTATGCCTTTCGACGACCTATTTCAGGTTCAAGAACCACCTACAGAGGTCTTGGTTGTGAAAACTAGAAGTAAAGGTCCTCCTGTCTCAAAGGATCCTACTACCACTCAAACGTTAGGGGAAAGGTCAACTCCCGATCACCCAAAAGCACCTTTTTCTCCCCGTAAGAACCCTATTAGCATCCATACCCGAGAATCATCCAAACTGGAGTACAACATAGTTGAAGATCTGAAGAAGTTGAAGGATAATATATCGGTTATGGACATATGTAGAATCCCTCCGCAAAAAGATTTCGTGCTACAAGCGTTGAAATCAGTAGAAAAACCTAGGACAAGCAATGAGCAACAAAGAAATCTAATTTCCATAGATCTAGTAAATAAACCAACTATGAATACCTGCCTGGAATATAAGAAGGGAAAACCTTTTGTCCCACCGTTCCGGTTAACGTTTGAAGTCTTCAATAGGAACCTACACAATTGTTTGGTATATTCAGGAGCATCTTCCAACGTTATGACCTTGTCTATTTGCAAAAAATTAAATGCCGTTCCTCTCAAGAGCGATAAACATGTAATACAACTAGACATAACCCAGGTCAAAGTCATGGGGGAACTTAGATATGTAATGATCAGGATAGCGACACATCCTAAGTTTGTGCAAGTGATTGACATTATCGTAGTAGACATCCCAGAGGCCTATGTGTTATTACTAAGTTGATATTGGTCTGAGAAGTTAAACGGGTAATTTATTACAAACTGAGCACACCTTTGGCTACCACTGAAGGGATACAAGAATATGATCAGAATTGATAGGGAGAGATACCTAAAACATATGGTCACTGATCTAGAAATCCTGAATGAACCCTCATCCACAGATTTTCCCATGCTAGGCAATTATTCCTACGATTCCTATTTTGGGAACTTCTCCCCTCTTCCATATGATGTCCCTCTTGCTCATAACTCCGAAATGTTTTTTCAAGAGAAATCTCCAATACCGATAGAGGAAACTCTCTTCTGTCAAGAACTTGTGCTAGGAATCACCGGACAAAAGATAGGAGGGCAAGAAAGTAATAAGAAGGAAGAATCTGTTAACTTTTTCTCACGAACTTGGACCATATATTTCAATGGATCTAAATCAAAGGAAGGATCAGGGGTAGGGTGCATCCTCATTGATCCAAAAGGTAAACATCATTTTCTGTCTTGTAGACTAGAATTCAAATGCACCAATAACACCGTCGAGTATGAAGATCTAGTACAAGGGTTAAATAAAGCCATATACTTAAATGCCAAAGAATTAAAGGTTTTCAGAGACTCGCAGATTATCGTTAGACAAGTAAGGAATACTATACATTGAAATTCCCTGTGCCTAAAGAATTATCAGTAGTAATTGCATAGGTTAATATAGCATTTTGAAGATTTCACTATCACCACGATCCCCAGAGAAAATAATATCCTTGCTGATTCCCTGGCCACAACTGCTTCGAGGTTATCACCTCTAGAATATTATGAAGCTTCCCGGTTCACTATGGAACTACTCTACAAACCATCGGTGCCTAACAATATTTCTAATTGGAAAGTCTTTGAAGGGGATGAATAGATCATAAACTTTCTGACTAACCAAGATAATTTCAAAGAATTAGCTATTGACGATGAAGTATTCCAGCAATGATCAATAGGAGTTGATCCTCAGACAGGTCAACCTATTGACAAATTGAAGTCTCACACAATCCCGAAAGGGATAGCTAATTTGAAAAATATTTTTGACCTGAAGGAACTATTTAAGGGGCCTAAAAATGCAAATACCAGTAGCTCCTATCCCATGCATGAAACTATAAATATTGAAACCTCGAAAAACCCAAAGAATGTGAATCTTGACGCAACTATATCTAAGGAGGAAAGTAAGGCTTATCTCAAACTGTTCAGACAATATCAAGATGTCTTTGCATGGTCCTATCGAGATCTGGAAACTTATGATACCCGCATCATTCAACACATTATCCCATTAAGACCTGAAGTGAAACCCTTCCAATAGAAGCTCCGAAAGTATCACCCATCCCTGGAACCTCTCATGTATCAAGAATTAAAGAAACTTTTAGATGCCAAAATCATCTTCCAGGTTAGGCATTCCGCGTGTGTATCAAATCTGGTTCCTGTGAGGAAAAAGTCTGGAGAAATCCTCTTATGCATATATTTTAGAAACCTCAACAGAGATTCAGAAAAGGAAAATTACCCAGTCCCACCAATGGAGCAACTCCTGCAGACCGTGTCTGGTTCAGAGATCTTCTCTCTACTGGACAGTTTCTCAAGTTACAACCAAGTCATGGTTTTAGAGGAAGATCGTTTGAAAACTACCTTCCGAACCAATTGGGGAACCTTCACTTATAAACGCATGCCTTTTGGGTTAATAAAAACAGGGGAGACCTTCCAAAGGACCACGAACGTAGCATTTTGGGGACTAATCAACAATTTTGTGGTAGTGTATCTGGACGACGTGACTGTGTATTCAAAGAACAGAGAAGAACACATACAACACTTAACGCAGATTTTTGAAAGGTGTAGAAAATACAGTATATCTTTAAATCCTAAGAAAACTATTTTCATCATCGAGGAAGGTAAGATGCTAGGCCACATTATATCTCAAGCATGCATTCACATAGACCCAGAAATGATTAAGGCCATAGCTCAACTCCTATTGCCTCACTACAAGAAATCTATGCAGTCTTTTTTTGGACAAATCAATTTCATGAGGAAATTCACTCCCGATTTCGCGGAAACTATCAAACCCTTACAAAAGATGATTCGTAAAGATGCCAAATTTAAGTGGGATTATGAACGAAAGGACACTTTCAGCAGCATCAAAACTACTATATCTCATGCCCCCGTGTTATGAAGTCCCGATTTAAATAGAGATTTCTTCCTCTATACTTTCACCTCCGACCAATCGTTAGTTGCGGTATTGACTCAGAAGGATGATGACAACAACGAGGCCCCGATGTCGTTCATGAGTACTAACCTCCAAGGAACTGAACTAAATTATCCCGCTATAGATAAACATGCTTATGCAGTTTATAAAGCAGTAAAACACTTCAGGTCTTACATCCTCAAGAACCATACCAAAGTAATCATACCTCATCCTGTAGTCCACTCCTTGGTCACTCAACAAGAGATGGGGGAAAGAAGAGGGAACTGGATGGCAGTAGTTCAAGAATTTGATCTAGATATAAAACCTTCCAAAATAGTTAAAGGGAAAGGGTTATGAAAACTCGCGACTGAAGCCCAAAACCAAGTAAATGAAGATTCCAGGTGGGAGAATGAAACGAAATTATGGTGTGGTGAAGTTTCATACATGTCCCCAGGAAAAGAGTTTTGGTACGGGAAGCTAACTTATCTCCTACACCATGGGACTTGTCCAAAAAATCTCAACCCTAGGGAAAGGAGAGCTCTTAGGTTAAAATCTACACAATATCGTCTCATAAATTCGATACTCTTCCGGGTTAATTATGATGGGGTACTATTGAGATGTCTTGAACGTGAAAATGCAGACAAAGTTCTGAAGGAGCTCCATGATGGCCCTGCCGGTGGAAATTTCGCAGGAAACACCACATCTCATAAGATATTGAGAGTTGGTTATTATTGGCCCACCTTGTTCAAAGACACTCACACTTACGCTAGAAACTGCAAAACCTGTCAAATAAGCACTAGGAGGGAGAAGAGAGCGGCAGTCCCACTCCAAGTAGTGACTATCTCTAGGCCTTTTGAGCAATGGGAGTTAGATATCATAGGATAAATTACACCCATGTCTTTAAAACAACATAAGTATATACTTATCGCCACAGTATTTCACGAAATTGGCAGAGGCCATCCCTCTGACCCATGTAAACGAGAAGGTGGTAATCCAATTCATAAAACAACAACTGATCACAAGGTTTGGGGTCCCTTCTATCCTAGTTTTTGATAATGCAACTTATTTTTCTTCAAGACTATTGACAGAGTTTGCTCTGGACAAAGGAATCATAATTAGGTACTCTGCAAATTATTATCCATAGGGAAACGGGGTGGCAAAATCAACCAATAAGAACCTAGTGAGAATTTTAAAGAAGACAATTGCAGACAACCAAAATAATTGGCATAATATACTCCATAATGCTCTATGGGTTGATCGGGTCACACCCAAGGAATCTATAGGAAATACCCATACTTTCTCGTGTACGGGCAGGAAGACATTCTCCAGAACATGCTTTATCTCCCATCTCTTCAACTATCCCAAGATTCCGAAGGACAATCTTCATCAGTCGTACAAACAAGAATTGACACTCTGCTCATGCTAGAGGAAGAAAGGGAAAAGGATAAATCAAATTTCACATCCCACCAACATATCATTAAAATATGGTTTGACAAGCATAAGACTAAAGAGAAGATTTTTGAAGTAGGGGACTTGGTCCTAAAATGGGACATAGCAAATGAGCCTAAAGGCAAACAATCTAAGTTTCATAATCTATAGCTCGGGCCTTTCCAGGTGGCTGATAAGATTGGGGAAGGTACTTATTGGTTACATAATATGAGGGGGGAACCTGATGCCCTCCCAGTAAACGACCAAGCCCTAAAACAATATTTCCATTAAAAATAAATAAATAAATAAACAATTTTTTTTTGAGTTTTATGTTTTGTATGTGTATTTCATGAGTTGTTTCAACTAGGTTGACTGCGAATACTTTTATTTTTTATTTTCTTTTTCTATTTTGATTTCCACACTTTTTAAGGTTGTGTTTAGCAAGACAATGGTTGACCTCAAATCATGTGACATATCGAACTATGTTCCTAACTCATTGCTCACTTACAACACAAGAAGCGTCGAGGAACCTACAATTGTTTTGAAGAGTCCTCTATCTAACCCGCACAAATGAACAACTTTGGAGAAATGCAGAAAGGTATACCCGATGGTCTGGTGAAACCTTAAGCAAAAGCTGGAAAGCTGAAAAGGACTACATGAACCCTGAAGATAAAGCTAGAAAAGGAGTCAATTTAAATCATATCACTTTGCGAATTAAACATACATCATCCTCTCCCACTTGCTCAGGGCATTCTGCCAAAACCAAAGTTAACTATACCAAATGAGTGAACAGTGGGAGAGGGTATGCAGATATCTCCGTTGGGGATATGGACGTTCGATGGCAGTGGAGAAAGGTCTGTGATGTCATGGTGACTCCATTGGGGCTATGGACGCTTTCTGGCAGCAGAGAAACATTGTAGCAAGCGATTAAGGTAATTAAAGGCTTCATGCCAGTGAATACTTTACTATATTTTGTCAAAAGAGGCATGAGTCAGGGTTACAGGAAACGAAGGAGGAATAAAGGTGCAAAACCCCACAGGCAGACCCAGAAGCATCAACCGAAGAATTTCAAATTCAAAAGTAAACAAAGCTCCGATTTAAAGCCAGTAAGGTTCTCCACCAGCTTTTGTATCAACTGAACATGAAGGAGGAACACAGATTATGATTTCTCCCAGTAAATCGCCATTTGTTGAGCACTCAACACACCCTAAAAAGACTATGCCAAATTTTACTTTTTGGGTACCACTTGATTCTTTTGCACTATCTATTTCGACTTCAATATGAAAATGTTTCCTTTGCTTATCATTTTTGTCTCTCATTTAAGACTTACAAAGTTTGCTTGAGCATGTGAAGCTGCCTCTTGAGCCAGGTTACGTTCCCTTCATGACCTTGTGGTGCTGACATCTCAAGGTTATTTGTCGCCAACTACTGTCGTAATTCTCTATTCTCATGGTAAAGTTCAACTATGGCGAGTTGTGCCTACTCCAGTTGCGGATTAGGTCCTTGGAGGTTAGAACTCGACGCTTCTTCCCTTCTCATTCAGATCCTGATTCCTCGACTTGTGGTTTCAACAGGCTCTAGCCGGATAGCGTGCATTAGGAACTCCTCGACAACTGATCATGCACACAACTCAATCGGGACTTGGCTTCCCCCCCCCGGCTTCCTTATTTTTTCTAGGCTTGCCTCTCCTCCATGGTATCTACTGTTGAGGAAGAGTGGATTCCAACTTGTGCCCTTCTGACGTAACTTCTTCCACTTTGGCCTCCGCACGAGGTGATACTATCTTTTCCACGTGAAGGTAGGAATCTCCCTTTGAAGCCTCGAGAACACCTGCTGCAAACAAGAATGAGTCACAGACATTTTGTGGCTCAATCTTGGTGCTTCAGCTGCCTCGCAGGCCCTTTCTTGAGTTTTGAGGAGTTCCCATCGTGCGGCAACATATCTCCTTATGCGCGGGTGACTTGACAAAGGACCAAAGAAAAGAATGTGATCGAGCTGGGCTCACGAGACGAGTCAATGCATAATCTCGACTGGTAAGTAGACCACATACAGAACATACAAAATTTATAACGAAGCGGGCAGTGAGTCGAAATGTGTTAGGTAACACTGAATGCCTCGCGACGAGATGTTTTAAATAATTTTTGTGTCACATCCATGCGACGGGTATGATCCGAGGCGTGTGAGATTCAACCGATAGGAGTTGCAGAGGATGTGTGGTACGATTGCATCGATTTATTTTTAATTCCCCATCTTCCATAATGAGCTGATGATGGTTGATGCACTTGCTGATGTGACTCCTATTTGAGCAACTTGCCTCAACCTAAAGCCTTTAATGAATTCCTTATGACAATATCCAACTCTTTTGGAATTTACTCGTAGTTTCAACACATGTTTGACTTTGACATCCTTTCTTGACCCCAAGGGCCAACTAACCACTGGCATGACTTTAACTCTCATGTTTTTCACACCTGATCTTTCATGCTATGATGCGCGGATGTAATCCACTCTAACTAAAGGAAAATGACGACACTAACAGAGACAGTGTAGGTAATTCAAAGGGTTGTAGAGATCACGTAAGTATCAAACAATCAGGCTTAGCGAGATTCACAGGTATGCACCAGTCTGGATTCTTCACGCTTACGTTTTTACATATATTTTTCCAAGTATTGTGCTGTAAGCAATTTCTAAACAATTTTAATTCCGATTGTAGGAAAGATCCCTCTGACTATCGAACAAAATTGGCTCCATAACTTTGTTGAGGAATCCGAGAGAAACTGGGTCCGAATATCAACAAGGTGATGAAGGATATCAAACTACCTGAGTTTAGCACACCTGACAATTTCATCAACTTGCGCAACATGGTCAAATCCCACACCAAGAAAAATTCTTCATGGACCGAAAGACAAGCAAAGGTGACCGACATAGTGACAAGACAAGTGCAAAAATTTCTGGAACATCCGATTAGTGCTCAGGCTGTGCTTCAACAGTTAAGTGCTAGTCTGATCAAGTATCAGACACATGCGGTGGAGATCAGAGAAGTTTACGCACTCTCGATGGAACAACACATATTTCCATATGCCCAAACCTGCAAGGAGTTGTTCATCAGTTGGTCGGAGTATGAGAAAAGCCACCCTTTCGAGTGATATCTTGAATTGACTGTTAGAAAAAATGTTAGAAGAGAACGCCAAGTGGAGAATTTTGTTTACTTATATACACTTAGCCGTTATTTTCAGTTGAATTTTATGTTATAAATAAGAGTATGGACCAATTAGTTAGAGGTCGATGGTTGCTAAAAGAAACTCTCTTTTTTGGTTTTGTTAAGAACTATTTCCGAGCTACCTTTAATAGAGAAGTCCTTCTGGACCAGAGACAAGATATTTTCATCAAATGCATGTGTGATTGGACATGGAGAAGAACTGTTTCCTATCTCGTCTCATGAATGGATGCTGTAATAAGTAAGAGATATTGAATCTATTGTTAAGTTATCTGATGTAATGTTTTACAGTTCTTTTCTTTAATGATGAAGATGAATCATTGTGTTATCATGTGATGGATGATTAATGTAGGTGAATTAATTTTCTTGCCATTATCTTATCACATGTGTGTTTTGTTTATGTTAATTAGTATCTCAGACAATAATTGGATGCTCACAAGGTTAACATATTAGTACTAGGCCTGTGGTATATAATTGTCGTCTGCATGCTTGAGTAGCGGGTTATCCCAAGATCAGCCTCTTCTCCAGTATTTAGAACCTTTTCCCATTTTGTTTCCAATTTGGTTGATATAGGATTACAATCTTATATCTGTCCCACCTAAGAGAAAATACAAAAAGAGAAATTCCAAACTAAAGGAGACACCTTTGCAAGAAAACATAAAGCCCATCGATTAATTGGTTGGATCGCAAGATCTGGAGAACCATTCCACCATGAAACGTTGCAGAGTCTAGTTTGGCCTCGGTGGCGGGTTTGGTACCTGCTGTTGAATTAAAGGGATTTAGGACCCATCAACATGACCCTCACCTTTATTTTTCAACTAAAACAACGCCTTTAAGAGCATACACCAATATTGATAACAATGTCCACTATCTACATATAGGTTGTCCAATATTAAAAACAAGAGAGGAATTATTTTTTTCAATACATTTTTTATTTACCTTTATTATTGGCGGAATTTTAGAGGACCTAGCTATAAAATTATTCCTAACAACCTCTGTGTACATTTTTACATGTTGATTGGCCTTTTTAAGAGTGAGTGGGTTTAAGGCCTTAACATACCACATAATGAACTCCTTCCTATATTACAATGCATGGCCATGGTTTTGAAAATCACCTCACTTAGTAGTTCACTTGTATTTATTTTATTTATTTATTTATAATGGTTTTCATGTTGCAACATATGATGGGCATCCTCACCTACATCACTTTAATGTCACCTTGCATTGTATTTGTGTCTCTCATTTTTATGTAATAGTGTGTATGCATCAAATTAACAATGCCTTTATGTTGTGTCTTTCTTTGTAGTGCTTCATTAGTGTTGCATGTGCAATGTGGGTATGCTTATGGCATCACATCCAAGTTGCATTTTACATCATATGTATGGTTATAGTGTCATGTTAAAATCATTTTTAGAGTCATATTTTCAACAAGGTATCCAATTATTGATTAATTAAAATGATTAATTAAATTATTATAGTTACTTGTTAATTAATACTTATTATTAAGTAATTAATAAGCACTAGGGGTTAGCTTAATAGGTTGTTGCCAATATTGCTAGGCATTTGGTTAGTTCCATGACAACATGTGCCTAGTTTGAATCTCCATAGGTGAGGTGCACTAGTCTATGCTGATGAGTTTACTAGAGATGCCATCCATGAATGCGAGGAAACATCCCTTAGGATTCCTTGTGAGGTTTTCATTGGAAAAAATAAGTTATTAATTAATTAATAATAATAATTTTTATTTATTAACGATTATTTTAAGAAATAATAATTATCAATAAGATTAATTACTAACTAATTTTAGTTAATTATTAGTGATATTAATTATTAACATTTTATTATTCATGAAAGTTATTAAATCATAATTATTTTTCAATTCCATATCTATTTTTATTCATTGTGCATCTAATTTTTTTCCAAGAAAAATGTCGTACTTTTATTTCATGCAAAACTTTGAATACTTTCAATATTGCCTCAGGGCTATATCTAAAAATCTAATCAAGCCTACCTAATTTTTTTTAAGACATCACTGTTTACTTCACAAAATTTTGAAAAGGAACAATCCATCTAGTCTATTTGCCTTATACACCATGAAAATCATCAAAATAAAAGAATGAGGTCCTACTTCTATGAGTACTCTATGAAAGCCATTTAATGTCATTTACATTTGATAATAAAAAGTTGTCAACAAAGCATATAAAATTAGTCATGTAAAGATCTTGAAATTGTTGGGAGCCTTTCGCCATTTTCAACTTCAAAGGTGTTGACGCTGCCAACTAAAATTTACAACCCTTGCTTAGATATAGAATTTGATTGGGTGTTTAATTCTATATAAACACATGTACCTCAAAAAGTTTTCCAATCATTTCCTTAACTTGAGAGAAAACAAATTCCAATAGGAGTGTTTGAAGAACAATTTTGCCTTTTACCTAGTCAATAACAAGGAGTGAGTCAACATATATTTGTGTTGGTTGTGGAGCCTGATTATCTTCCTGATGCAGAGGTCCTTGCTTTCAGCCGTGTTTATACCCCATGAAGTATTTACACCCCAGAAGTAT
>JASDQU010013808.1:12229-29917 GCA_032191745.1 Picea mariana | reverse complement strand
TCACTCTAGGGAGGTGATCTTGGTGACCCTGGGGGGATTGAGACGGATGGAAGGGAAGGAAGGGAAGTGTCCCCCTAAAGGTCAATAATGGAAGAGGAAAATGGCTTTGATGACTCGTCTCCGGATTGTTTAAGATTGCCAAGTCTTTGGATACCTGCAAAAGTGTTTGTACCTGCTGGAGACACAAGAAAAGCCACGCTTGCATATAGTATGTTAGGTGGACAAGCAAGTTAAGCTTGCTGTCCCTAATTGCAGCAATAATCAGTGATATATATCAGTGCATAAAAGCTAATAAGGGCTGCAAAATAAGTGCTAAAAGTCCAATTGAATTAACACGAGACAAGCTAGTAAAAACTAGTTTAACTCAACAATGATAGAACAAGACTTTAGCACAAAAGCAAAGCTGTCATAAAAAGCTAATTGCAGTGATATTTACCAGCCTTATGGCTATAAAAAACTTATTATTACAGCAAGAGATTTAACCACTAAAACTTGCTCAAAACTTGCCAAAAGATGCATTGTACTTAGTAGATTATGTGGGCAGATTTTAGGCAATTTTCAACGGTTAATTTAGGAGTTATTGAAGAGTTGGGTTAGGGTTTTCTGCAACTCTAATGATTGTAGGTTAAATTTGTAACAACATCAAGAAATACTTGGAGATATGAAATGCCCTAGTGGCTCAAGCAAGCATTTATAGCATAGATTTAATTCCACTAGGAACAACTTCAAAATCACGAAATTTCACGTTTAGCGAGGCAACAATTTATTTCTCCAATGCAACAAGTGATGACTAGTGCCTTTAATGATTGGGTTAATGGAGTCAAGAAAAGAAAGAGTTAAAGGTACTACCTCCTTGGGGGTGTAAATCCTCTTACTCCCCAAGGCAAGTATCCTTAGCTAGGGTTTAGGCTAAGAGGGTGTATGCACTTATACTTCTCTTAGAAAACCCTTGTTAAACCAATAAAATTTAAGCATAAAGTGATGGAGATTAAGGTGGGGGTGTATGCCTTTATACTTCCCACCTAGCTCTAGCAAAATAACCTTGTCTTGAAACAAAATGATAATACAATGCAAAAAAGCCTTACCAATTCAAGGAAAATGCTAAGATAAGCCACCACAATAGCAACGAAGATCCTTCCAAGGTTAGCGCATCACTTCCATCAACCATATAACCAAGAAAGTAGCCGTACATGAGAGAAAAAGAGAGAAATAGCTAAAGATAGTGAAAATTTCAGTCCAAGTACCTCTCCAAGATGGGAGAGTTATGAGTTAAAATGAGATCTTATGATCTCTATTTATACAAAATGTCTCCAAAATAGTTTGTCCACATAATTTTAGGGTAAACCATAAGATTAGGGGTCAACAACCCTAATCTTGCCCCTTTACACATAATATTAAACAATTCATCTTTAAATTCACTTTTACACAAAAGGAAACCCTAACTTAAGGTGATGTCACCCTTTTAGGGGACATTTTGACACTAGGAGCAAGTCGTTGGTGTTGGATAAGCATTGTTAGGCTTCCAAAGGCAACATGTCAGTCATCTAGGCCATCTCCTCATGGTCAAGGTCTCATTCTCCTCAAAACGTCCATGTGTCAATGAGTGATAAATTCACCACCAAGCCCTAGCCCTTCTAGGTGACGTCATGCCTCTAAAGATGATGCTTTGCCTCTCCTAGGAAAAAAGTTTGGCATGTAAGGGCTAGTTCATGTCCTCTAGGTTGTCTTCTAGGCCTCTAAAGGTTCGTCTCTGTCATCCGGCATGTGGGCCCTTGGCATCCAACCTGTGGGCTTCAAGCCCCATGGAAGCCTAAGCTAGGCTTGTTCTTCCAAAACTGTCCACCAACTAGGTCCTGCAAAGACAAATAAACACGCCCTCCAAGGAACTCAAGTCAAAATATCATGATGAATAAATCAAATCAATAGATGAGCCACCTAAGCATGTGCATCAAAGATTACCTGATCAAACAAGTAAGTGCTCAAAGACATTATGCGACTTGCCAAGCCTGGATATGGGAGGGTTGACGAGGTGTCCTATTAGGTAGATCTTTCCTTAGGTCAAGGAGTGTTTCCCAAGTGATCCCTCTCTAAGCCATGTGAAATAGATGAAGTGGAAATAGATGAAGTGGTTAAGGATCAAGACTCATTGGGCATGGGGTTCATGACATACAAGGGGTTGTAGTATCTCATTCATGGGTGCCTTTGTAGAAGGTGTGTGACACCTTCGTTTGCAATGCACTTTTTCCAAGCCCATCTTCTTTCCATTCTTTGTTTTTTTCATGTTTTAAGGATGAGTTGAAGGTCATTGCCCTAGCGTGGTGTCCAGATAATGACAATGTCACTCACAAGTACCTTGCGGAAATGAGAAGGTTGGCTCGTGATGAGACCCCATTTCTCTCAGCCATGCAACTGAGAGCCATTACCTTGGCTTGGTGACCAGATGATGGTAATGTCATACCACTAGATACCCATGATCATGATAGGCTGGCTTGTGATGAAACCTCCTATCCTCCAACAAACCCTTTAAGCATTTACAATCATTTATTCTTGTGGGTCCCCCTTTTCTTACAGAGAAACGTTTCATTTCTTTCTCGGGGGATCCCTGGGCAAAGCATTTGGAAGGTTTATATATAGGCTTTTATCTTTTTTAACTAACAATAATCCCTCTGGGCCTTTAGCCCCTTCTTCCCATAGAATGGGGGACAACCCCTTCTTGGGTCAATACACCCTAAAATCCCAAGAGTCAAGGAGATGTGGGGGGGGGGTTAGTGATGGAAAGTGGTAAGTATGGTTGGGAATGATACGGTGACTCTTCAAGGGAGTTCCTAGTAGCAAAACCATTCCCAAGGAAAACCACTTACTAGGGCACAATGTCAACCACCAAGGTGAAACGAGGCAAAAGGTATAATGTCCAAGCATATGTCATGAAATCTAAAGCAGTCTAAGATACAACATACTCAAAATGCCTCAAATATTGAAATGACACCCATCATAATACCTGACTTATACCTCATGGAGCAAGGTCCAGTGCCTCTCGAAAGCCAGTTGGTGTGGTGGATGCCATTTGTAAATCTTGACCTCTGTGGTGGTGAGAAGGGTCTCCATCTGTGCAAGTGGATACTGCTGGTCGTGTAGTCTCTCGGCACTCCATATCTGCAACTTGAGGGCCTCGAGACATGATCTCCTTAGTTATCCCACAAAATGGGGATAACACTCCCAAACCCTAAAACAAGCAAACTTCACATATTAGGTGTCTAATGACTTCGATTTATATATATATATATATATATATATATATAATATAATATAATTTTTCACATTCTATGTATTTTTTAGTAGATTGGTTCATAGGTAGAGTTCGGTCTGGTTTTAGTTCAGTACTAGTTTGATCTTTGACCTATTTTTAGTTCAATATTAGTATGAGCTTTGATCAGTTTTAGTTCCAATTCTGGTTTTGACAACTTTTCCCCCCAAGAGGGTGGGTGGCGGGGAAGTGAAGGTGCCTCCACCACCCATCAGGGTGAAGATGTGCATTTATGCAGAAACACAAATGCACATCTTCATCGCCTGAGAGAGTGGGTGTGAATGTGTGTCAAGTACTAATGCACACTTTCACCCTTCCACCATCCACCCTACCATAAGTAAAGATGCACAATTTCACTATTGTGCATCACACCTTCAATCCCTCACCATCCACCTTCTTGGGGGTTGAAGGTCTACATTTGTGCGAGGGTGGGGGGTGTGCATCACACCTTCACCCCTTTAACACTCACTCTCCCAGGGGATGAATGTTTACATTTGTGTGGGGGGTGTGCATCACACCTTCACCCCTTTAACACCCACTCTCCCAGGGGATGAAGGTTTGCATTTGTGTGAGGGAGGGTAGTTGGGGTGTGAAGGCATCAAGCACGGATGCACACCCTCACTCCCCCACCCTCCTAGGGTGTGAAGATCTGTATTTGTGTAGTAACAAAAATGCACACCTTTATGCCCCCGCCACCCACCCTCTTGGGGGATGAAGATCTAAATTTGTGCACTAACACAAATGCACACCTTCATCCCCCCACCATTGACCTTCCCAGGGGATGAAGGTGTGAAAACACAAATGCAAACCTTCATAGATGCCCCTCTTCACAAATGCACATCTTCCATCCCCCACCACCATCCCGGGGGGTGAAGGTTTGCATTTGTACACTAACACCAATGATTTCACCCCCCACCATCGACCTTCCCAAGGGGTGAATGTGTGCAAACACAAATGCAGACTTTCCACCTCCCACTACTCTCCTGGGGTGTGAAGGTGTGCAAACACAAATGTAGACTTGCCACCTCCCACCATCCTCCCAAGGGTGAAGGTGTGCAAACACAAATTCCCCCCACTACAAATGCATACCCTCACCCCCTCCACCACCCACCTTTCGAGGGTGAAGGTGTACACTTGTTCACAAACACAAATGTGCACCTTCATAAATGTAGACCTTGACCCACCCCCCACAACACACTTTCATCTTCACCCTCGCCACCCACCCTCCTAGTGGGTGAAAGTGTGTATACGCGCATTAACACAAATGCACAATCCCCTCCCCCTTCGCCACTTGTGCACAGATGCACATCCCTCTCCTCTTGGCACCCTTTAGGGGGGTAAAGGTGTGAGTTTGTCAACAAACACAAATGCATAACCTCTTTCCTCTCTGCCACTTGTGCACAAATGCAGCTCCACCCCCCACGACACCCTCTTAGGCGGTGTGCATTTGTGCACATCATTGTGATGAGGTGAAGGTCTGCATTTGTAGGTAGGTGGTGGGGGAAGGTAGTGAAGCTGTGCATTCGTGCACATCACCCACTCTCCCCATTGGGAGGGTGTGTTTGTGGGTGGGTGGCAGACGAAGGGTGGGTGAGGCATCGAAGGTGCACATTTGTGCACATCACCCACCCTCCCATGGATGAGGGATGCACACCTTCACTCCCTCACCCATCCTTTTGGTGGGGAGGGTCACCCACAAATGCACACCTTAATGCCCTCCCCCCACCCTCCTAGGGGATGAATGTGTGCATTTGTGCACATCACCCACCCCTTCCTCACCGGGGTTTTGTGAATTTCTAAATCCAACATGGAACCTCAACGATTCCTACATTTCTGTTTAAGGCATTATTTGTAATCTCCATTTTGTTCATGCATTTCAGATTCTTGCAGCATGTTCTATTCTTTCAGCACAAGCTTATGCAACTCGGTCAGCTTTTTAGATGCATAACTCTTTTGTAATACTTTTGAGTATGTTTTATGTACATGTGAATACGTTGTTATACTATCCAAATATCGTTTGTGTAGCAGTTAGTATTGAATACTTGTTATATTGTCCAATTATAATTTTCAATAATTGCTTTTTGACATACTTATTATGATGTATTGAGGTATTCCTCAGTCTGGCCATTGTCAATGTTTTACATTGCACATATATAAAGGTCTCGCCATTTCTCTGGTAAATATAATATGGCATCGATAAATTGATCTCCAGCTCTGTTTTCATTGAGTGACAAGAAGAGCTAGTGACTAGAGCTTCTTTTGAGTTCTTTACTAGAATATCATTAATCATGCTTGTATGACATGTGAGGATGAAGGTTTTGTTGTTCTGATCAAATGCCCTACAAAAAACTGAAGCAACAAACCTGACTTTGGGAGAAAGGGCAAACTTCCAATCAGATGCTGGAATTACATTTTCATACTTTTGGAAAGGTTTTATCAAGCAATACGACATTTCTTTTGAGATTCTTAACATATTGTCTGGCATCAGCCTACAATCTAGTCTAGCAATTTTGGCTACACGGTTTTGAGCATATAGTCTCAATGTTTTGGCTGTGACTTTTTAACTGGAACAATAAATATTGAGAGTAATGTGCAGCTAGAATTCTAATAACAATAGGTATGACTTTTTTTAGATATGAGAGTTGAATTCCTAGAACAATTATGTCAACAAAGTCTGTAATAGTCACAGAGAAGTCCAATTAGGTAGACCAGTTATGTGACCAAGTCTGTAATGATGTAGCGTGTAGCTGAAATATTTTGATTTTACTGTTTCCTCTATGAAATATAAATTTTATATTGGATGTGTGGGGTGCACAGCCTTGGCATCTTGAGCCTTCTTTTTGCATAGAATTTTATCAGGGTATGATGAAACGTATAACAGTCTGTGATACCTGGAAAGAAGAAGCTCAACCTTCTTCCATCTTGCCCTAATGGATTCGGTGTGTATGTCAGTTTAATTTATTGTTTAATAGATGGTCTGCTGTTTATGCACCGTCCATCTGATTTTGGTTTCTGCCAATCTGACATTTGGTTAGATATTTTTTGGATAAAACTCTTCAATTCCAAAGATTAATTTTACAGATTGGTGGTATACACGCAGATTTGTTTTACTTGTCCATCCCAGTTACAGCATAGGGGATCATGTATAGTGGCCACTTACATGATGATTTTTCATTGAATAATGTGCTGACCTAAAGATGTAGGTTTAGTATTCCTGCCTTGTTTGGTTCTTGAAAGGTGTTGTGCAAACTTTCTTTCTTGGGGAAACCAGCCTAAGTTGGAAGCTTTTGAATTACCCCTGTTTCTTGAGATGTGCTTCTATGTGTTGTGTTTAATGGAAATTGAATTTCTGTTTGAATCATAAATGGTATATTGATTTTGACAGCCTTCCTAGAGTGAAATCTATGCAGATGTTCTTGGTATCATTTGAATTCCTTTAAAATCTGATTGAACAAATGGTTGATTATCTCAAATGAAACCTCGACAGCCCAAACTGTTTAGGCTGCTGTATGATCCATAATTGGCTGATGTGTGCCTGAATAGCTTTTCTAAAATGGTTATTATAATTTATGTCATGTTCTTCAACCAAATAGTCTCAGCAATGATGTAGCCTTGTAAGAAAGATTCTCCGAGTTTATATGATATGACTCCTGACAACAAACCTTATGGAAAGTATGATTATGGTTCCTTGTGTTGATGATTACATCTTCGTGAGACATCCTCCAGGACACAGATTGAGTGAGTCGATCTGTGAGAGAGCCCATGTGTTGGGTGTGCCCATGAGATGGGTGTGTCGTTCCTCTCTGGACTGAGATGAAATGATGTGTGCCCCTGTGTGGGGTGAAGGTGCCCATGTGATGGGTGTGCATCAGACTCTGGACTGAGTTGTTATGACGTGTGGTCTCCTGCCTTGTGGACTCAGTTGAGTCAGGCTTGAGATGGTACTCCAGATGATTCTCCTGTGGACTCAGTGAGATAGAGATCTGTTGAGTAGGACGTCCCTGTGGCTGAGCATGGGTGGATGTGCCCTTAGTGGCTGAGCACTAGTGGATGTGTGAGATCCCTTGCTATATTGTCTGAGAGTAAGATTTACCTGTAACCCTAATTGTGATGTAAAGGGTACATGTCGGCTTCACCATATGTGAAAGATAATTAATGTTTATTGTAATAATTAATTATTTTCTGAGTTATTGAGGTCGGCCTTGTTGTGCCAATAGACACTACTTTTGGTCTGTCTAGTCTAGTATAAATAAAGGTGATTTCCCCATTGAGGAAACACATAAGTCACTTGTCATTTGGAAATTTCAGCAAGTACATCTTCTAGGGCTGAAGTGCGCACCTGTCTTGGGTGCAAGTTTCAAGGTAGTAGAACACCCTCTTGTGTACATTAGGGTTTCATGGTTGGAGGATCTTCTCTTGAGAATATAGCAAAGGATTGTTGGGTTTCTCTCCCTTGTTGAGAAGGGTTTTCCCAGGATATTTCTTGTGTTATTGTGCATGGTATTTCTTGTGATCTTGGTTATTGCAGCAATTGTGAATGGTGTCGCTGCATTTGCTTATGGTTCAAGTATATGACTAAAATGAAATAAACCTCATGCTTGAGCCTAGAATGGTGAAAATTCAACATGGTATCAGAGCACAGGTCTTGAAGAAGCCATTGCACAAGCTTCTAGCAACCATCCTCTCTTTTCTGCAGAACCGTACGACCTCCTAGGGTTTCGAGAAAATCCGTACAACCCTTTTTTTTTTGGGTGTTTTAGCATCTTTACACTTGGATGTTGGGGCTAAAATTGGCATAGGAGAGTACGACCTCTTTCAACGCACCTCCAAAGACTCTCAAAGTACAGTTTTGAGAATTTTGGATTTTTGGCCGTAGGGTTTCTAGGGTTTTGCAATTTTCTGCAGAAAATTCAGATTTAGGGTTTCTGCAACTCATTGAAGGAGCTTTTCAACTCACCAGTGTTCTTTTGACTTTCAAGGTTTATTGTTGGCAATCATAAGCCCAACAAAAACCTAAGTTTGCTAGCCTAGCCTAGCCGTTAGGTTTTCTAGCCCAGTTGGCAAGGGTTTGTGAAGAATCTGAAAATATGATGAACAAAACTATGATGGAAGATAAGCTTGATGGATCAAGAAAATACATTTCCTGGAAGACAAGACTTCAGAGAGATGAAGGCATCAAGGAAGAAGCCTTCTTATTCATTTCAACACTCTCAGGTATGGTTCCTACTGATAATGATACTTGGTTAATTGACAGTGGTGCCTCCAAGCACATGGCTGGATTTAGAGATCACCTGACAGATCTTGTTGAGAAAGAGACCAATCTACATGTTGTTCTTGGAGACAATGCCAGATATAATGTGAAAGGGGTTGGAACTTCTACTTTCCAACTAGATTCTGACATACCTCTTCAGTTAAGTGAGGTACTATATGTACCTGGGATGAAGAGGAACCTTGTCTCCATTTCTGCCTTATAAGACAAAGGCTACAAGGTTATTGCATGACACAAGGACTCACATATAAATTCTGCCAGAGTAATTGGTGTTAGAGAAAGCAGCTTATACAGGTTGACTATCAGACCAATCTAGACCCTGTTACATAATACTATCAACTTGAGTGAGCTATGGCATAGGAGACTTGCTCACACTCATTATAGAGCCCTTCCAGCTCTAGGGAAAATGGTAACAGGCCTTCCAGAGATACAAATTCAACATAAAGGTGTTTGCAAAGGTTGTGCTCTTGGCAAGAATGTAAAGGGGTCCTTCTTGAGCAGTGATAATAGATCCAAGGAAATCTTGGACTTGATACATTCAGATGTGTGTGGGCCAATGACCGTTGCCTCCCTGAATGAATATTTGTACTATGTACTCTTCATAGATGATCACTCTCGAAAAACTTGGATTTATTTCCTGAAGACCAAGGATGGAGTCCTTGCAAGATTTCAAGAATTCAAAGCTCAGGTTGAGAACCTAATCGGAAGAAAAATCAAGGTACTAAGATCAGATAATGGAGGAGAATACACCTCCAAGGATTTCGGTAATTTTTGTATTGAAGCAGGGATCAAGAGGGAGTACACAGTGCCCTACAACCCTCAACAAAATGAGGTTGCAGAGAGGAAGAACATAACCATCATTGAGGCAACCAAAGAAATGATACATGATTAGAGTCTACCTATGATTATGTGGGCAGAAGCATGCATGACAACATTATATGTTCAGAACAAGAGTCCTCACCAGATCTTGAAGAACATAACTCCCGAAGAAGCCTTCACAGGAGTGAAGCCTAAGATTGGACACTTCAAGGTATTTGGGTGTCCAATATACTTTCATGTACCCAAAGAGAAGAGGTCCAAGCTAGACCCTTCAGGCAGAAAAGGTACATTTGTGGGATATAGTGAATCTTCGAAGGCATATCGGATCTGCATCCTTGATCAGAGACAGATTGAGGTGAGCAGAGATGTTATCTTTGAAGAAGAGATAGCCTTTCAAAGATCCAGAGAATCTCAGATGGAGATTGACAACGAGATAGTACCTTCTCCCCCTTGTTCAGAGGGAGACAACCATTATTCCAGTTGTTCCAGTTGATCCAGTTGCTCCAGTTGATATCCCCAAAGAAATTACAATAGGCCATAAAAGGCCTGCCTGGGCTCGACAAACTCTGCAAGAGGCAGAAGGCCATGCAACTCCTCAAGGCACATTCCGAGAGAGCAAGAGACCAAAGAGATTTTCGAGCTACTTTTCAGCCATGAGCCACATCATTGATACTGAGCCTTCTTGTCATGGAGAAGCAACACGTCAACAGGTATGGCAAGATGCCATGGCAGAAGAGTATCAGTCCATCTTGAAAAATGATGTGTGGGATATTGTTCCGAGACCAGAAGGGAAGTCTGTAGTAACTTCCAAGTGGATCTATAAGATCAAGCATGCAGCTGATGGAAGTGTCGAGAAATACAAAGCGAGATTTGTAGCGGGAGGATTCTCACAGGTGGAGGGAATTGACTATGAGGAGACATTTGCTCTAGTAGCCCGATACACTTCCATTCGTACTATCATTGCACTAGCTGCATCCATGGGTTGGAAACTACATCAGATGGATGTAAAGACAGCCTTTCTCAATGGTGAGATTGAGGAAGAAGTTTACATCGAGCAACCAAAAGGATTCGTGATACACGACGAGAAAACTCATGTGTGCAGGTTGAAGAAAGCTCTGTATGGACTAAAGCAGACACCTCGTGCTTGGTACGAGAAGATGGATGGATTCTTGATGAGTTTGGGCTTCAACAGAATGCTATTGATCCAAACCTATATTATCATATTGTTGTTAACGAGTGCCTAATATTGGTCCCGTATGTAGATGACTTATTCCTCACCGGTCTAGAAATACTTATTGCTGAATGCAAGAGAGCATTGACTTCTGAATTCGAGATGAAGGATCTGGGTATGATGCACTACTTCTTGGGACTATAAGTATGGCAGAGGACTAATGAGATTTTCCTAAGTCAAGGAAAATATAAAGTGGAGATATTGAAGAAGTTATGTATGACAGACTGCAAATCCATGCCGACAACAATGGTGATGGATTTGAAGAAGATGAACGATGCTTCTACTGATTCAGATGAGATTGATCCACATTTATACCGACAACTGATTGAATCATTGATGTATTTGGCTAACACTAGACCTGATATATGCTATGCAGTGAATGTACTTAGTCAGTGCATGAGTCAGTCGAGACAGACTCACTGGATAGCAGCGAAGCATGTATTGAGATATCTACGAGGCACAATTGGATATGGCCTGAGATATGCCTCTAGTGTAGACATGAGTTTGCAGGGATATGCTGATGCAGATTGGGTAGGGAGCACAGTGGACCGGAAGAGCACATCTGGTTGTTGTTTTACCTTGGGGTCTGCCATGGTTTCCTGGTGCAGCAGGAAACAGAGCTCTGTGGCCTTCAGTACCACAGAAGCAGAGTATATAGCATTGAGTGTGGCAGTCCACGAAGCAGTGTGGCTTCGCAAGCTCCTGACAGATTTATTTGATCATGAGATGGATCCTACCATTATTCATTGTGATAACCAAAGCTGTGTGAAGCTCTCTGAGAACCCTGCGTTTCACGATAGATCGAAACACAATGAGATAAAATATCATTATATCAGAGACATGGTGCAGAGGAAAGCAGTACACGTGCAATACCTTCCTACACATGAGCAGGTTGTAGATATCTTCACCAAACCGCTTGCCAAGAAGAAGTTCGAGTGCTTTTGTGAGAGACTTGGCCTGGTGGAGAATGCCTCCCTAGCTGAGAGGGAGTGTTGATGATTACAGCTTCGTGAGACATCCTCCAGGACACAGACTGAGTGAGTCGACTTGTGAGAGAGCCCATTTGTTGGGTGTGCCCATGAGATGGGTGTGTCGTTCCTCTCTAGACTGAGATGAAACGATGTGTGCCCCTGTGTGGGGTGAAGGTGCCCATGTGATGGGTGTGCGTCAGACTCTGGACTGAGTTGTTATGACGTGTGGTCTCCTGCCTTGTGGACTCAGTTGAGTCATGCTTGAGATGGTACTCTAGATGATTCTCTTGTGGATTCAATGAGATAGAGATCTGTTGAGTAGGACGTCCTGTGGCTGAGCATAGGTAGACATGCCCCTAGTGGCTAGCACTAGTGGATGTCTTAGATCCCTTGCTATATTGTCTGAGAGTAATATTTACCTGTAACCCTAATTGTGATGTAAAGGGTACCAGTCGGCTCCACCATATGTGAAAGATAATTAATGCTTATTGTAATAATTAATTATTTTCTGAGTTATTGAGGTCGGCCATGTTGTGTCAATAGACACCACTTTTGGTCTGTCCAGTGTAGTATAAATAAAGGTGATTTCCCCATTGAGGAAACACATAAGTCACTTGTCATTTGGAAATTTCAGTAAGTACATCTTCTAGGGCTGAAGTGTGCACCTCTCTTGGGTGCAAGTTTCAAGGTAGTAGAGCACCCTCTTGTGTGCATTAGGGTTTCATGGTTGGAGGATCTTCTCTTGAGAATATAGCAAAGGATTGCTGGGTTTTTCTCCCTTGTTGAGAAGGGTTTTCCCAGGATATTTCTTGTGTTTTTGTGCATGGTATTTCTTCTTGTGATCTTGGTTATTGCAGCAATTGTGAATGGTGTAGCTGCATTTTGTTTATGGTTCAAGTACATGACTAAAATGAAATAAACCTCATGCTTGAGCCTAACATAGTGAAAATTCAACACCTTGTGGTGCTGAATTGTTATTCCTTTGGCTTAATTATCTGTTGTGTTTGTTGCACAAGTCTTTTGGCCACATGGGCATTGGGGAATAAATATTATTCATAGTGTCACTATTTCCTAATCTCCATTACTTGTTTGAAAATTGTTGTTCATTAAAATGTATTCATTTATGTAGCCAATTCACTTGGTTATTATGTAGCCAGTACTTGTGTTGCATGTGCCATTTGGAGAATATATATTTATTTGTATGCCACTATTGCCTAACCTCCATAACTTGTTGGCATATTGATGCTGTTAAAATGTTTCTAGTTTATGTAGCCAATTCTTTTAGTTAGTCTGACACTTTTTATAGATTTCAGAACTTGTATCTGGTGCTATGATTGATAGAATACAAACTTAGTTTTTAAGTATTGTTGTGCATTGCTTTAATATGTTATTTTGTCTAGCTTTTCATTTGTCTGGTCTCTTGCTTTTTTGGTTTTATATGCCTGTTTAAGGGATATGTTTTCTATTTCTAGCCAGCACTTCTCTGTCATGCTACCAATTACTGGGCCCAGACATGCAATTTAAGAAGCTTATATATCAGGTTACTTATTTCTGCAGGGCCGCTTTGATATAGTCTCCTTGTCAGGCTCGTTCTTATTAATGGAGAATAATGGGGCACGCAGAACAGGTGGGCTGAGTATTTCATTGGCTGGCCCTGATGGTCGTGTTGTTGGTGGAGTGGTAGCTGGAATGTTAATGGCTGCCAGTCCAGTTCAGGTGACAATATAGACAGATTTCACAAGTAGATGTTCGTTTTGTTCTCTATTGGCTAAGTTTGTCTTGTGCAAATGGTATGTAGGTGATTGCAGGGAGCTTTATTTTGGACAGTAAAAAGGGTCAAGGCAAGCCTGAGAATCCTGTATCTTCATCAGGTTTGCCACATGTAGCTGCCTCTGGACATTTGGGAGCTAAGCATGGAGGTCCGGGAAGTTCTCCATTCAACCCAAGCTCCGGGGCTTCTGCTATTAATAGTGTTGGCCAACAATCAACTCAGAACTTGTCTGCTTTTCAGTCAATGGGTTGGCGAGGTTCCCATTCTATGGGAGAGCAAAGGCATACTACAAATGTTAATATATCTTTGCCTTGTGGATAGTTGTATGATGGCTGGAATCTTTTCATGGCTAGATTATTTGTTGTCCATATTTTTTAGTTTAATCAGGCTAACAACCAAGGGCCATTAGCCGTGCTGTGATTGTTATAATCAGCACATTTTGAATCTTGCCAAAAGAAGTTAACTTTTCCAGGCTCTTGCAAACTAACGAAAAACAATGAAAGATTCTTAGATCAGGTGCAACGGCTGTAGATACTTTCAACCTTCTCACGCAATATTTAAATCCCAGTTTGTATTATTTCATGCTCCGGCAATACACACAAAGAACCAGCTGTTTTCTTTACAATTTGCAGGCACTGCTATTCATATTGCTGTGAGGATCATTGATGGTTAGTGTGTGATGCGTAGCTCTTGTTTTATGTTTCCTAAGAGTAATAACTTTCTAGTCTGTAGTTGGATCCATCAGTTGTTTTTGTTTGCCGTTTGACTTTAGCATTTCACTAATTTTCCACGTGGAGCATTTACTATGTTTTCTATTGGAAATAATTTTGAACACAGGTTCACATAAGCTGATAAGTTTTTTACCGAACTTTTGATTTAAGGCTTTGCACCGCCTTTTAAGGCTTTTGCTTTTCACAAGTTCAATTCAATTATTGGAGAGTTTGCACATGGATACCTTTTGTAGAAGTTTTGTAGAAGTTGGTTAATGCATGATGCTAGTAGCTTGAAGGCCAGAAATAATTTATCTTTTATCTTTGAAGAATGTAATATTGTACATTGAACCCCACGAAATTAGTTAGAATAAGGTGATCTTCTATTGCAAGCCTAAATTCGCAGAGCACATTGTGGGGTCCGAATAGCTCAAATTCAACAGCTCCCGATTAACTTGAACTTCAGAGCAAGGCAGCAGTCAGAAGGCAGGTATTTCAGATTTCTTGTGATAAAAATCATTATTTAATCTGTTATCTTATCTTCGATGATGAGGTGCCTGCTGGGTTCTTGCAAGAGTTGGCGGGTGTTACTGACAGTTGTCCTCTGGTAAGAAACTATTGATTCTCTGGTTGCACATTTAGATGCCATGATAGGATGTTTTAAGAGTTTAATGCATTGAAGGTACTTGCAGTATTCTTGTATGAAGGGAAGGTCCATTCTTCTACTTTGAAAGGGTTTCTTTTGCAAAAGACCCTACACATCCCAAAAATCATAGAGCTGTCTATGTTATTCCTTGCATTTGCGGAAGACATTATATGGAGAAACAGGACGCTCAGTTCAGGTGGGGCTCAAAGAGCATTGTGCCTACATTAGACACAATTGCATCAAGAAATCTGTGTTAGCAGGGCGTTCTGAAAAAACTGGGCACCAGACATGCATCAAGAATACCCGAGTTATCACAATAGAGGACCATTATGACCATTATATTAAAAGGAAAGTGAAAGAAGCCCCGGAGATTGCAAAAGATCCGAACAATTTAAATAGGGATGTAGGGACTGGTATCAGTGAGATATGGAAGCGGGTCATTCATAAACTAAGAAATGGCAATCTTGGCATGAGCGATCATCATGAGGCTCTGAATGTCTAAATTATGAAAGCCGACTTACCGAAGACATTATTGGAAGAATTATTAATAATATGGACGAAGAGGTCTTACCAATAAACGGGATTTGGTGAATCTCCTGATAATGGTTCCTGAGAAGGAATTGAAACGCTCAGATAAAAAACTATTGAAATGCAGTTTCCCCCTTTTCCGAGGAATGATTGTGCTTTAAAACAACCTAAATTGGATGGATTTATTGGGCTCATAGCTAAGTTCTGGGAAGAAAGTTAATTTTGTATTAGAATCCAATGTTTTGAAGTTATGCTAATAGACTTTTCTTAAGCAAGTACTGGTAATCAATTCTCTTTTTTGGGTTTAAGATTTCCATGTTCTTGCAGAATCCTTAAAAGCCCAAAATCAGAAGGAATGCAGTTTCGTGTGAATTAGATTTACAAGATACAATCAATGTACTCCAAATCACATTTAAGGGAATGCAGTTTCTTGTGAATTAGATTTACAAGATACAATCCATGTACTCGAAGTGAAAATTTGAAAGATGCTTCCTATGACTGCAAATTTTTCTTTCAGGTCATCCATAGTTTATTGAAAATCCATTTCATCCTTGCTTTCACATGAAATCTTTGGCAAGTCTTTGGTGGAATTGTAGATAATAGAAGATCTTTGCTTAGCACTTATACGGCATAACCTCAGGCACCTCATGACCAAGAAGTGGGTTTGAGAGGGTGATATACTCGAAGGTGAGGTCAAATCCACAACAATCTACGTAGAAACTATAGCAAAGTTGTTAGAACTGAAGTGATTTAATGCCAAAATGATGAATTTGCAAAATGTTAAAGACCAAAAGTGGTTGGGTTGCAGATAACACAATTATAATTTGAGATTTTTTTAATCTTATTTTTTATAAAATGGCCGAAAAGGCAACTTTGTAATAGATGGTGTACTTGTGTCATTACACTTGGAAATAATGGAGAAAGCGCCAGTTGTAAGCACCAGTTATAAGCTTCAGTTGTGAGAGTCAGTTGTAGGCGTGTTAAGAGTCAATTCTTAGTTAAGAGTCTAGTTGTCTCTGGTTTGCATGTAACCGACTCGGTCGAGTCTTTTCCTATATAAGGATGTAATCCGTCTTCATTGAATAATACATAAGTGAGTGTAGCCTCACCGTGTTGTTTGCCTCATATATTTTATCTTGGTATCAGAGCTTGAGAGGTGCGGACTCCCGGCAGGCCAGTGAAGCGTGAAAACACTTGCATGAGCCGGCTGCATATCATTTCGAGGAGGAGCGTGGAGTTTGACAACAAATATTGAAGCGTGCAGCGTAAGCTTGGGAGCAAGCTTGAAGGTTTTGAATGCGTGAGGTTGGTGCGTGAGCTTGGGAGCAAGCTTGAAGGTTTTGAATGCGTGAGGCTGGTGCGTGAGCTTGGGAGCAAGCGTGAAGGTTTTGAATGCGTGAGGCTAGTGCGTGCGGGGTTTGCATGCATGAATGCATGCGTGAGTTTTTGAGATCGGGGGCATGCGTGGAGTTTGATTGCATGTGTGTGAAGCTTTGCATGCATGAAGTTGAAGGAAGGACTCTTTTATTAAAGTGAGTCTTTTATTATTAAAGTGAGGTATACTTTGTTTTTATTAAAGTGAAGTTTTTTCTTATGATTACCTTTGAAAATCATAAAGGTGGAGTTTTTATTATTAAAGGTGGATGCATGTGTGAAGTTTAAACTTAATGTGGGATATTAAAGTTTAAAAAAGGAGGATATTTTGGATATTAAGGTGCATGCATGCATGATTTAAGCTAAGAACAGAGGTAGATTTGGACAAGTGGATCTGAAGGCAGAGTGACGGATTGCTCAGCACAAGAGAAAATTCGACAAAAAACTGCATATCTTTGGTGATTCACTTGCAAAGACTAACTTGCAGAGATGGCGAATCTTTTAGCGGAGACCTACCTCAACGACGCCAACAAGTTAGATGGCTTAAACTTCATTAACTGGAAATTCAAGATGCAGGTGCTCATGGAGGGCTATGGTGTCTGGAACATTGCGAAGGGAACTGAACTGAAACCTCATGCGGCTGCAGGTGCGATAGCAGCACAGATCCAAGATTGGGAGAAGCATGAAAACAAGGCAAAGGTATTGTTGTGCATGTCTGTTAAAGATAGCATAATTCCACATATTAGAGATGCTACAACTTCTGCTGCAACATGGACAACTCTTAAAGCATTGTATGAAACTAGCAACACAAATCGCATTTTATTCATGAAAATTAAATTGCTAGGCATTAAGATGGATGGAAATGAATCTATTTGTTCATTTTTGGGTCTCATTAAAGAGGTGAAAGACAAGTTAGTAAATATAGGGGAAACTATTTCCAATACTGATCTAGTGACTATTACCTTAAATGGTATGCTAGAAGACTATCATATGTTCATAACAGGTCTTGCAGCAAGGGAGAAACCTCTTACGTTTGAAGAACTGACAGGTATTTTGCTGCAAGAG
>JASDQU010013807.1:198343-215179 GCA_032191745.1 Picea mariana | reverse complement strand
CATTAATAGGAAAATATAATAATAGGAAAATATATTATATTTTCCTATTAATGCCCTCACCCCTCCCACCCTCTATTATAGAGGGTGGGAGCGGGGGGCCATTAATAGGAAAATATATTATGTCCATCACAGTGATGGCATCTCCTACATTCATGGCACCAATTAAATATCTATAATGGTATTGGCATCAACTCGACCACCTAGAGAAACATTACAAAACTCTATATTGTTTCCTTAGATGCAATATCTTTTCATTCTCCATCCTCCCACCTCTACATTTCCACGGTCACCTACAATTCATTTTGGTGGCTTCCTACTCAAAACATTCCATTGGTCCTTGTTATGTAATTTTGCTTTTTCCCTACTCCACATTTCTAGGGGTCCTCCGAATTTTCATTTCCTTTGGCCCTTGATCTTATTTTCCATCGATAAAGGACTATGTATTTCCCTTAAACTACTACCTAGCTACCATGCATTATTGGCATATGTTGTTGACTATGTTTATCCTTATTGCATTCCATTTGTTTTAGCACATGCTCCACATTTCTTTTAGTCCTTGCTCAACATTTTTTTTTTCCTTTTCTCTACATCTTGTTTGGTGTCTTCTTTGCATTTYTKGGAKGCCAACATTTGAACATATATTCGTCCCTTGAACCAATGGCCTCCTTCAAAATTTATTTTCATTCATAAATCAACTAATACAAACTAAGTAAGGTGTTCAACCCATGAAGTTGGATGAGTATTAAATTTTTTATTAGCTACTAGRTTTGTTTTATAATTAAAATGCTACATTTTATTTTTGYGTGTGTAATGCATCTCACTAGAATCAAATTTATCTCAATAATTTTATATAAGCTATGATGGTTGTTTCTTAAGTAATTCATGTCGGAATAGTCATGCAATTTATTCCTCCTAGGTATATTTTTAAACAAAAAACTAGAAATGCTTTTGTCTTTGTGTAATGCATGTCATCACCATTATGATGGCATTTGTTAAGCCCTAAATAGTGTCACATTGCCCCTTAATTGTGGAATATTACATTAGTAATTTTATTTTATTTATGTCGCTTTGGGTCCATTAGCTGTAATTGTACCTCCTAGTCTCCTATATATACGAAAGAGACATTTTCATTTGGAAGCATCTTATACTTTGACATTTATGTGGTGTATAAGAAGGTTTCCCCCTCGAAGAGGATTATTATCTGAAATTCTCTCTTTTTCAAGGTGTTCAGTACTTATTCTGAGGTTTTTCCATGCTATATTGATATTTGGTTCTTAACATATGGTATCAGAGCTCAAGGTCTTGGTGTTTCATTGCTGAGACACCTTGGACTTTTCACTATAATTTTTTTTCTACGACGTTTCAGAAGGAACCCCTTGGAGGATATTTAGTATATGGATCAAGGTACATTTGGTTAAAATTTCATCTTCTGAGGCCTTTTACTTTCAGAGATACAACCTGTGTAAGATAGGGTTATGGAATCATCCTGAATTGAGTCATCGTGGAATTTTATCTATAAAACATTTTATGTAACGTTTGAAACCCTGGAATATGGAGGTTATTCATAGAATTTATTAAGGTATATGTGCTAAAAATTTCATCTTTTGGGTCATCTTACATTTATAGATACACCACGTGGAAGACAGGGTATCTGACTAGTCCTATTGACTAGTCTCAAGCAAGTGTTCTGGGTAAAAGAATCATAAATTATTCCTAGAGTATCCAAATTGAGTGATACCGGTTGCATTGGATAGTGGAAAGTCCTTAGTATTTCTGGTACAAGTTTCATAATTGTATATCAATTATTTTGTGTGGGGCACGCTATGCAAGTGAGATATCCTCAAAAGGCCAAAAATCAACAAGTTGTGGGGAAGTTATCGTAAATTCCACTTGGAAAATCAAATTTCGATTAGACGTGTGGCATTGCAGAGAAGAAATATCATAGAACTAAAAAACATAAGTTTTCATACCCAGAAGAGCCGAACCTTTGGAGATATAGAAGAGAAAGATTGTCTAGCAGGACCACCTCAAAATCAAGGTTTAAAAGTGATACTTGGCCAACATGCCACCAAAAAAGGGATATTCTACACCAAAAAAGCCTCTAGATAGTCCTAGTTGGACTCTTGATGAAGGTGAAGAAATGTGTAGGGACATAAATGAATTACAAAAGAAGATAGTGACAAAATATGAACTGCAAGGGATGATGGATTCAACTGAAGCTAAAATGGAGGCAATAATCGATAGTAAGATTGATAGTTTAAAAAGGGAGATCATGGAAGGATTGAAAAATTCCCTAATAGAGAGGACACCTTAAAGTGAAAATGTATCCCAAGAAATTCATGATGAGAACACAAGGAATATGAATCAAGAATGGAGAAACTCCAACTTTGGGTTGAAGACCATCCACGTTCCTAATACTGATATGAGGAAGTTTGATGGCAAGGACTCAATCACATGGATACTTCAGACGAAGCAATTCTTTGATGTACATAATGTTCCACATATACAAAAGCTATGAATTACTTCTTTATATTTAGAACCCAATCAATTTGTATGGTATATATGGTTTTTTTCTCGCAAGTCACTCATCACTTGGAAAATTTTCACGGAAGAAATGATAGCACACTATGAGGATACAAGGAGCAATACCTTATTTAGCCAATTTATAAATCTCAAGCAAAAGGGTTCAGTTACAAAGAACATTGAGAACTTCCAAAGATTGAATATAAAGGTAACAAATATTCCAGATGAACACTTGATTGATGTATTCATCGGAACTTTAAAATATAGCATTCAACATGAGGTTCGCCTTTGGGAACCCAAATCATTGGAGAATGCATTCAGGGTAGCAGGAAATGTTCAAAGTAAAAATATGGCTATGGCTACTAGAAGGACCAATCCTAACATCTATCGAGAGAATAATGCTCCTTCTTCTAAAACACCTCAACCTACAAGGTTGACACCTCAACAATTGGAGGAAAGAAAAACAAAAGGTTTATTCTTTAATTGTGACAACAAGTACAGTAAGGGACACAAGTGTGGTGATAAGAAATTATTCTACATAGATTGTGAATATGAACAAGAACAAGAACCATCTCAAGATGAAAATATAAAAGCGATTTCTTCTGAAGAGTTGACTCCCATGATATTGTGTAATGAATTGGTTGGAATTATCACTCCTCAAACCCTCAAGATCAAAGGATATATCAATAATAAAAAGGTAATAGTCTTAATTGATTCTAGTAGTACTCATAATTTCATTCACTACAAATTAGCCAAAGATCTCAATTGCTTTGTATATCCAGCACTAGAGTTTCAAGTAATGATTGCAGATGGAAAAACTATCAATTGCTCAGGAAAATGCAATAAGATCAATCTTACTATGGGGGAATATGTAATGAATAGTCCAATAATTTATATACCCATGGGTGGTGTTGATGTTGTACTAGGAATCCAATGGTTACAATCATTAGGAACAATGGATTTTAATTTTCAATAACGTTTCATGAAATTTTCATTGGAAGGAAAAGAAATTGAGTTAAGAGGTATCACAGGGAAACCCAATAAGGTGATAAGCTCTAATGTCATGAAAAAATTATTGAAAAGGGGGCATCAAGGTTTTATTGCACAGCTATTCTCACTAGATGTTCAAACATATAAGCCATCTATTCCCCTAGATCTCCAAGGGATCATTGATAAGCATTCAAAAGTATTTGAATATATTCCCAAAGGTCTTCCACCCACTCGAAATCATGATCATGATATTCACCTAATTCTTGGTAGTGTTCCTCCTAACATCAGGCCGTAAAGATACCCTTATGCCCAGAAGAGTGAAATTGAGCGTATGGTTGAAGAAATGTTAGAGGCTGGCATTATTAGACCTAGCCAAAGTTCTTACTCTGCACCGGTGGTAATGGTATTCAAGAATGATGTCTCATGGTGTATGTGTCTATATTATAGAGAGCTCAACAGGATCACTATTAAAGATAAGTTTCCCATTCCTATCATTCATGAATTGTTATATGAAATACATGGAGCAATCTATTTCACAAAGTTGGACCTTCGTTCAGGGTATCATCAAATTAGAAGGAAGGAAGAAGATATCCCAAAAAAAACATTCTGAACTCATGAAGGCCATTATGAATTTTTGGTCACGACTTTTGGCCTTACAAATGCACCTTCCACATTCCAAGTGTTGATGAATTCCATTTTTAAGCCCTTCCTTCGAAAATTTGCGTTAGTATTTTTTTATGATACACTAATCTGTAGCAAGTCTTGGGATGATCATGTGCGACATGCTGACAAGGTGATACAACTACTAAAGGAGAAACAACTATATCCTAAACCGTCCAAATGTTTCTTTGTGGTGAAGGAGGTAGAGTATTTGGGTCATATTGTATCTCATGACGGTGTCAAGGTAGACCCTAACAATATTAATGCAATGATGGATTGGCTCATTCCCAAAACATTAAAGAATCTTAGAGGATTTTTGGGTTTGACATGTTACTACCGCAAGTTTGTTTGGAAGTATGGGAGAATAGAAACACCTTTATGACACTAACTAAGAAGTATGCATTTTCATGGACTCCATAGGCAACTAAAGATTTTGAACAACTTAAAGAGGTGATGTGTAAARATCCTTTTTTGACCACACCAGACTTCACAAAAACCTTTATTATGGAATGTGATGCCTTGGGAAATGGCATTGGTGCTGTCCTAATGCAAGACGGAAGGCCCCTGGYTTTTGAATGTCGTCCACTCAATGGAAATGACTTACAGAAACCCATTTATGAGAAGGAAATGATGGGAATACTACATGCATTGAAGAAATGGTGCCCTTACCTAATAGGTCAGAACTTTAAGTTCAAAACAGATAATGATATTCTTAAATACTTCTTGGAACAAAGACTATATTTAGAAGAACAACAAAAATGGGTGACCAAGATATTGGGTTATGATTTTGAAATCATCTATAAAAAAGGGAAGAAAAATATTGTGGCAGATGCACTCTCAAGAAAGGATGAATATTTTGAGGCCTTTATTTGTGCTATCTTGACCAACCAAGCCGATTGGATAATATAAACGAGGGATGAATTGAAGAATAACGAAAATGTGTGGACTCTCATTCAAAAGTTGCAGTAGGATTCCATTGCATCAGATACATTTACATGGAAAAATGATTCACTATGGTACAAATATCACTTATATTTATGTAAGAAAACCCAACTCAAACAAAAGATACTATTGGAATTGCACACCTATTCAGTAGGAGGGCACTTGGGATTTTTGAAAACCTACAATAGGGTCAAGAAGGATTTTTTTTGGGATGGTCTTAAAACTAATGTTCAAAGTTTTATAGTAGAATGTTTGGTTTGCCAACAAAATAAGGTGGAAAAAATTCAGACCTCGGGTCTTTTACAACCATTAGCCATCCCAAATCAACGTTGGGAGGAGGTTTCCATGGATTTCATCACAGGGTTACTGAAGTCTGAAGGAAAGAGTGTCATCATGTTGATTTTTGATATACTGACCAAGTACGTACACTTTTTTTCACTCTCTCATCCCTTCAAATCCAGTACAGTTTCCCTTGCATTCATAGAGACAGTTCAAAAATTAAATGGAATCCAAAAGATTATTGTAAGTGACAGAGATCCCATCTTCACTGGACATTTTTGGACATAATTATTTTCTTCTTTGGCTACTCAGTTGGCTCATAGCTCATCTTATCATCTTCGGTATGATGGACAAATCGATATAGTGAACAAATGTTTGGAAGGATACCTTCGTTTCTTTGTCTATGATAAACAAACACAATGGTTCAAATGGTTACCCTTAGCATAATGGTGGTACAACACTTTCTTTCATACTACAACAAAAATGACACCATTTATGGCACTCTATGGATACCACCCTCCTTCCATCACTTCCTCTCTAAAAGAAAAATATAAGGTTCAAGTAGTGGAATATCACATCGAGCATCAATAACAAGTTCTCCAAATCTTAAAGGAAAACCTTACCAGGGCACAAAATCACATGAAACAACAAGCAGATCAACATGATAGTGAAAGAAGTTTCTAAGTAGGGGATTGGGTGTTTTTAAGAATACAACCATACAAACAGATGTCCCTCAATAAATATAATAAGGATAGTAAATTATCACCAAAGTACTATGGTTCTTATAAGGTGTTGAAAAAGATTGGTACTATGGAATACAGATTGGAGTTGCCTGCATCCTCACGAGTACACCCAGTTTTCCATGTTTCATTCTTAAAGTAGGTTATAGGTGACAAGATCCCAGTTCAAACTATATTTTTGGAACTTGACGAGGAGGGAAAAATCATATTGGAGCGTGAAGCCATCATTGACACAAGAATTCGCCATCTGAGGAATAGATCCATTTCAGTGTATCTCATTAAGTGGAGGAAACTTATTGTTGAAGATTCCACTTGGGAAGATTAGTATTTTATACATAAGCATCCAAAATTACTCAAGTCTTGCATACAACACTTGTGTGAAGGGGAGGGGCATGTTAAGCCCTAAATAATGGCACATTACCCCTTAATTGGGGAATATTACATTAGTAATGTTATTTTATTTATGTTGGCTTGGGTCCATTAGTTGTAATTGTACCTCCTCGTCTCCTATATATACCAAGGAGACATTTTCATTTGGAAGCATCTTGTACTTGGACATTTATGTGGTGTATAAGGAGGTTTCCCCCTCGAAGAGGCTTATTATAAAAAATTCTCTCTTTTTCAAGGAGTTGGGTACTTATTCTGAGGTTTCTCTATGCTATATTGATATTTGGTTCTAAACAACATTAAAGCAAGATATATGTGTTACATATCAAAATTCCACACTTTCATAAATGTGTCACATTTGTCGCAAGTGTCACACATGGCACAAACCTCACATTCTAATTGTAGCAAGTTTCACATGTGGCACAAACATCACATCCTAAGTGTTGTAAGTGTCATAAGTGTCACACATAAACCATTGCAAGTGTTACAAGTGTCATAACATGTCTCATAAACGTTTATAAGGGTCGTGACTCAATCGACACCACAAAAACAATTGTCACAACCCCCAAATCATGTTAGAATAAAAATCCCCATCATTTGGCATTCAAAGCATATCGTTTTACATGGGATTCTGACCATTTTTGGAAATTTTAGAAGACCGTATATCCTCTTCTCATAGTTAGGGAGTGTTATTTCTCTTTATTCCATACCAAGGGTGTTCCATGGAATTATTTCTTTAGCATAAAGGGAGCACCATTGTTGGTTGGAGGAATTCTTGGTGAATCCCACCTTCTTCTAAGGGACAACTCTGAAAGGATGGGTTATTTTTGGCTTGAATCCTACTCCATGGCTCTATATTAGTAAACAATCACAACCTATGGAGCCATATCCTCAACCTATTAAAAAAATACTCAAGGTGGTTGGACCTCTAAAATCCTATAAATTGGAGGCATTTCCATGGTGAAAAGGAGGAAGAAATTAGTGAAGTATCATCATTTTTATTTGGGGTTATTTGAGAAAGGGTTGTTGGATGACGAGAGATTGGAGAGGCTACTACAACATTAATCTTGGTTTGTAAGTTTTCTCTTTTGGCTCTCATTAAATAAAGTTGGCCTATTTCCTTCAAGTTTGTGTATTCTTGCATGTGTGTGTCTACTATTGTATTAATCTTTGTAAATGAATTTGTTTTACATAATCAACTAGAGTAGGAGATAATCATTTCTCTTTGTTGCATATTCTAGGAATCAAGTTGCACCAGGGGGTTTGAAGATGAAGCTCACAGATTGAAAGTGGCAAGGAAAAACTTCGTAAAAAGCTACACCATGCCCTTTCTCCCTTTCTCTTTTTGATAGGTTAAAATGAGTTTAAAGGGATGCTAGTGTCCACTTGTAGTTTTTCTATCTTGGAATAGGGGTTTAGGAATCCAAGGAAGATTTCATTTGTCTTCAAGGGAAACACTATGTAACAATATGTTTTCTAAATTTTTTCTTTAAAGGAAAATTTTGAAAAAATTATCTCGTTGTTTAGTTCTTCCTAACTTTTCTTTGTATAAATAGATTTTGAGATGCAAAAAATATTTTCTATTAACTCAAGACCCATAATCATTTGGATTTTTTTTTTTTTTTTTTTTTTTATTNAATTGAAGATCCATGTTTGTATCGAGTTTTACAAAATTCATATCATGATGGCTATCCCAACATTATAATATGCACGCTAGGTATTTTTTTAATGGAAAACATGTAGATTTTTTTGTCTTTCTCTAATAATTTCCATCACAATGATGTTACTGCTCTAGAGAGATACATGTTGGATAGGTTTTGTTTTTAAATAAAAACCTAAAGTCTTTTGAATATTTCTTGGCTCTACGTGAGGTCATTTTTTTCTAAATAGTTTTTCAGATGCACAGTGATATTTTTTATTAAATTATAACCCATAATCCCATGGAAATATTGTTTATTTTTAAAGTGAAAACCAATATTTCTACCCTTTTTTAACTAATTCATGTCATGGAGGTCATGCTAATATTATAGTAGGATATATGCCTATTATCATTTTAACATAAAACCTACAAAGTTTTCTATGTTTTTGTAATTCATATCATCATAGTCATGTTAGTGTTATAGAAAGATACAGGCCTATTCTCCTTCTTCTTCTTTTTTGTCATTCTCATTGTTTTGTAGGAATTTTTATTATACACTTTGTTATTATCCTATTTGTTTATCTTTGCTTGTCATTGGAATCATTCTAGTGTTATAACAAGATATATGTTGGTTGGGTTTGTTTTTTAATCTGCAAACTTATAAATAATTTTCCTTTTATGTAATGCACATAATGCACATCATGTCAGTGTTATATGTTGCACATGTGTTTTTTCATTCCCATTGTTCTATAGAAAAGTCCATTATATGTTGTTTAATTACAATGTATCTATCTTCATTTCTCGAGTTGGTTCTAATAATTATGATACGTGTGTCTCATGGTAGGAACCACTCAAATCATGGCAAAGTAGAGCTATAAAATGGAATTTCTAGCAGATAGCGATTTTTTTTTCTACTTATGTGATTGCTTGAATCCTAGAACTATTGCCTTGTCTGATTGTGTAATGTGATACACCACATCAATAGTTGAGCCAACTTCATTTCCCACCACTTAAGAAATCAGAAAATCATGGAACCCTTGACAATGTGTTGAGGGGAAAGGGGGTCCAAATTTGATCTAGGTGGAAATCATTGACCATCCACCTATTCCACTGGATCAAAATAGGGGTGTCCACATTGGTCGTTTTTCTACGATTTTTTGGGTCCTAAATTTCCAGGGTCGTTTTGAGGCCCTAAACGATGTTTTTTGGGCACAAAACCAAGAGAAAATAGTCAAATGCATACTTTGGGCTAAAGGGAATATGTACTCCCTAGGTAGACCTTTCAAATGAGATATTGTGTGCCCCAAACATAGATCTTATGCAAATGTTATGCCATTGGGAATTTGACGTACCAACTACCCCCATCGAGGCCCGCAAGCCTTTTGGTGTTTCATCTTCTTGGGTTAGGGTTTTGGATTTTATTTATAATAAAAGGGCCTCTAGAGCCTTATTGTAAATATCAACATCTTCTTGCAAATTAGCATAGCTATCACATCTCTTATGAGAGATAAGCCACCACCATTCTAACGTGTCATTCACTCTGTAATTTTACAGTTTTTTGTACATTCTCTCATTAATAAAAATTGTGCATGATTGTATATTTGTTTTTATTAATATATTTATATATATATCATTGTTATATCTCTTCCTTCATTTCATTCTAAAATAATCTATATAAGTGGTTTCAGAGAAGGATACTCCTTTTCGTTTCTTGTGCATGTCCTCGATGAGGTTAGGATATAGAGAGTTGGGTCTCGAGCTAGTTTCCCTTAAGGAGAACCTCTCTTTCCATCCCAAGCATATTCCCATGGAGGAAGAGAACAGGAGTGAGGGAGAATAATATCCCATCAAGTTGTTTCTTACATAATTCCTCACACGACAAAGGAATGATATGTTAGAGATTTTTCCCAAATCCTTCAATGATTTTCAAGAATAACATGCATGTGTTCATCAACTAGTAACTTTGGAGACACTACCATATTCAAGTTACAAGTTAATTTTGATATTATCATATTTGAAGGTCAAATTGATGTGGATTCGTTGGGAAAATGGTTAAATTTGTAGAAGGTTATTTGTATATTCACAATTTCTCTGACAGAGAAAATATCACCTTTGCACTCCTTAAAGCTCTCCCTCATGTTAAACATTGATGGGAAACTTACTCGGAGAAAAAATCCATAGAGTAGTATGGAATACTTGGGGTTGAAACCACTTGGTATTTTTTTACGGATGTGGTCAAGGAGAAATATTACCCTGTGGGAAACTATGATGACCAGTACATGAGATGGACCGCACTACCACCCAAGTGGGACCAAATAGTGTCGGAGTTCACAAATACCTTCCATATCTTACACACCAAKTTGGGTATCAAAGAATATAATAGGCATCTGGTTATGAAATACCGTGAGGCTCTACACAGGTACATACAAATCGTAATGGATATTTTGGACATCTCATCAATAGGAGTCGCTTATAGATATGTTGTCAAAATAGAGTATAAATTCAAGTAGCATAACATGCACGAATTTGGGTCTGCAGATCCACAACAACCAAAGTATAGTAAAGGAATCCCTAACCCAAAAAATAGTCAACCTCAAGACAAMCATTCCAAGCACAAGAAAAGAAGAGCAATGGAAAGATGAAGAAGGACACTGGGAAGTGGCATGATTTCCATAAAATCCCTTGGCACAACACCAATGAATTTCACTCAAAAATGTCATTGGTGGTCGAGCTCAAAGAAACATATTCAATCCCTRACTTTGAATTTGTCACAGAACCCACTATTACTATCGCATATGCAACAATCCAACCAGAAGAGCCAAAGAATCCCGAGGAGGGGGAGTGCATTTTCCATTCACATATGTGGGTGAGTGGGACCTCGTTGCATTTTATTCTTGACATCAAAATTCAAAAGAACTTCATCTCAATAGAGGTTTTCAAGTAGTTGGAGTTGCCGACAATACCACACCCGTAGCCATACAACATCAGATGGATCCACCAAGGACGAGATCTTCGTGTCAGCCAACCGTGACGCTTGTCATATGACATCAATCCCTTCAAGTATGAGGTACTGTGTGATGTTTCCCCACTGGAAGTATGTGATTCTCTATTATGCTAGCCATATATGTGGAGGCGTCATTATATTTATGAGTCTCAACCACATAGTGGTATTTTCACTCTAGGGGGTTATTACTATAGCATAACAGAGGTAGTTATGACTATTGTCTCAAAAAAACAGTGAGCCAAAGTCATCTCACATATTTCAAATTTTAGCCTCTTCATAATATGTTTAGAATAGGACACTGCAACTACTCCAGCCTCTACCAAAGATCCTTCTATCCATCATAAGACGATCAACAAGATTCTAGAAGAGCACCAAGAGATTCCTACTACATATTCACCATTAGAGTCCTCCCACACTCTGAAATATCATGCAGTTAGATTGGTTAAATAGATACAACCCCTCCAACAATATGTTCATAACATCCTTCAACAATTTAACGAGGACAAATTCTTTAGCAAGGCAAGCAACTCACCAATATTTAGATTCAACAAAAGCTTGCCTGGGAACTTCTCACAATGGAGAGAATTTATTCCTAAGGAGGTAGGATTGATATAGGAGGACATTTTTGGCCACCCACCTGTTCCACTGGTTCAAAAAAAGGGTGTCCACATTGGCATTTTTTCTACATTTTTTCAGGTGCTCAACTTTCAAGGTCATTTTAAATCACTAAACGATGGTTTTTTGGGAACAACAAAACCCAGAAAATAACCAAAGGCATGGTATGGGTCCAAAGGAATATGTACTCCTCAACTAGATCTTTCAAACAAGCTATCATTCTCCCCAAACATAGATTGTATGCAAAAATTATTCCCTTGGGAAGTTGATGTATCGACTACCCCCATTAGGGCCCAAAAACCTTTTGTCATTTCATCTTCCGGGGTTAGGGTTTTTTATTTTCTTTATGATAAAAATTCCTTTAAATCCTCATTATGAAGATCATAATATTGTTGTGAATGAGCGTATCCATCACATCACTTCTCATATATAAACTTCCACCATTCTATTGAGTCATTAGCTCTATAATTTTACAGTTTCTGTACATTCTCTCATTGATAAATATTGTGCATTACTGTATCTTTGTGTTTATTGAAATATTTCTATATATTTCATTGTTATATATTTTTCTTCATTTTGTTCTCAAAATAATTTGGATCAAAAGTGCTAAGCATGTTCTTAAGTGCCATAGGAAACCCTATTCTCCCACCTACACAAGGAAACATATGATGCACACCTACATATGGTTTATCACCTAGTTTACAAATATTATTTTCTCTTCGGTGTTGATATTCATTATCAATTGGATGGATTGGGAAAAAAATTCAGAAAATTTGAAAAGATAGTGGAAAAATTGGGGAAAAGGAACATGTGGATATTTCATGGGGACAATGAGGCTCAAGGGCCTCCATATAAGGTAAAAAAAATATTAATACTTGTCATTTTTATAACTTTCCATATAGGTGAGGGAGAAAAAATTAATTGAATAAAGTAAAAAATTTGTAAAATATATCATGAAAGGATTACGATGTGGCTGTATGTTTTTAATATAACCACAATCAAATTTAAACCTATTTGAATTCCAACTTATTTGTAAAATATGTCAACGACTCTGACATGGTTCCAACTAAAAAGTAAAACTCCTACAAAATTGCCAACTACAAAATATTGTTCATTAATTCTTTTCCTGTTGGTTTCCCAATAGACTATCCTTCAATTCATCCATGCCAATCACGATATCCAAATCACATACTGTAATGGAAATCGAAGAAAAAGAATAATCAGAAACTATGAGTGGAAAAAACTTGTTGAAAATATTGGGTGGTTGTTTACTTGTCACTGAAATAGAATCTATGCCTATGTTGTCAGGCAATTTGTCCAGGGTGATAGCTCGCATTAGATTTTGAATGCCAATAACTAGTCCCTATGAAGGTCAACAACTGGGAAATATTTCACATATGCTTTGTCCATAGGATGTGAACCCATTGAGTTGAACAGATTCGGCCCAAAAAGATGATTAAACAGATCTTGAAAGGGAAGTGAACCCATCGTCTTCAATGATTCATGAAGTTTTTATGTTTCATGATCATATCCAACTTTGTACGAATCCGACTTTGGGCCATTTCATGCTTGTGCAAATCCTCCTTAACACTGGGTGGTTTAATACCTAGGGTTCATATAGAGTGACCAACAAAAATCCCAAGGCATCGACATATCAATCATCAGCCAAGAATAAGGAAGGTCTCACCTGAGACACCATGAGGATCACAGGGACCATCTAGTCTTGTGTCGATGATGAAGGGATAATTACACAAGGATCCATTCAGGTTGGAATTCATATAATCCATTGCATTTTACTTAATATTCGACAATGTATAACATAAAAAAACATGTACAATTAACACATTTTAGGTACATAATCAATGTAGCTTTATTATTATCCTTCCATCATTCAGAAACATACATGAATAAATTCATTCATTGACAACAATAGAACCTTTCTCCCTTATACATTTTCCTAGTAGTACGTTACATAGTGCCACATGATTCTCTATAGATTTTTCACTTACGACAAAATCGGTATTACAATTAGAGACATTKCAAAACATAGTCTCAAAGTGAGCTCAATGACAATGACCAACAAAATCAATACAAGAAACTATACCCCCTAGTGACCAATTGATTGTTGGATATAGTGTCAATCATATATTGTCATTGATGCAATGATAAGTTGGTATGACGAACTATCATTGATATCAACAAATACTCTGTCAKCATATAATGGTTGTTGRCAAATAGTTGGACAATATGCAGAGATTAAATCTCAAGAGGGTGAGAGAATGAAGATCAAAGCTTAGAAGACATGGCACAATGAATCTAAGAAGACTAGTCAACGATAAATTCAAATAAATACCATTGATATGCATGCAAGAGCTTGGATCAACAAAGAACATCACAATCCACATTGATCGTCGATAGTCACTTGCCAAACATATCTACGGTTGGTCTCAAAATGAAGAAAACGTGCAGTGACATGAGAGTTTGGCGCTTTATGTTAAAGGATGTGATAATCTCATCAATCGATAATTGGGTGCTCATATCTACGATCGACGGGGCATATCAGAGCCCCCCGACCTTTCTTCCTTTAATAGTGGGGGGTGGGTTTGAGATGATGGTATTTCTCGTGTGGGGCCCTCATAACGTATCGCCTCATTGTTAACTAGGACCCCCCTCTCTCATCACCACTTAAATCCTACCCCCCACCCTCCTAGCTAACCGCCAAACGACTCTTCCATACCACTTTCGTGCTCCGACGTCACACTCCACTACCTTGCCTACACATCACACTCACAAAAAGTAAATGGTGGCCATCCATCTCAGTACTTGATTAATTCCTAGTTGTTGGATTAAGCAATAAAAGGATGGGTGTAAGGACAAAATATGACCATTGATCTGGTTTCATGAAATATAATTGAATTGTTCGATCTAATGTCCAAAATGTCGTCCATCTCACCAGGAGATTAAATTGTGACCATTGAATTGATAAGTGCTCAAACATGCGTTTGACCTAGCGCCTGGTCACTGTCATTGGTCATATGGTATAAGAGATATAAAGGAAAAAGATAACACGTCATTAAAGATTATAATCTCGTGGTTTTTGCGTTATCGGTCACATGTAATGGTTTGATAGAATTGTAGAGATCTAGGATTGATTTAAAAGGATGAAATTGATCCATAATTGTGATCAATTTCTGAAAATTCTTCTTGGTAAGAATGATAAAACTATGATTATGGTTGAGTTAAATGAAGATGTGCGATGGTTCCAAACAAAGGGACACAAAGTATCACTCTCACATCATTTTGAAAATTTTAGAAATAAGGAAAAGTGTTCAGAATAGTGTGTCTCTGTAGTCCAGTGAAGAAGATAAGAACAGAAGCAGAGTCCAAGATGAACAATTGTTTGTTCTAAGGTGCCTCTCAATGTCTTATTGAATAACAAGATAAAAATGAGACAGAGAAGTTATGCAATCCAGTGAATGATAATAGAAGTTTTATCAAATTCAGGAATTAAGGGTGGTTGGGTGGTGCAAGGGCAGGTTGGTGCCTGCAGAGGGAGTTGGTGCTTCCTTGTCAGTTTTGGATGACTAAACAGGGGGTCGTAGCCTCCTACCAGTTGATGTTGGTAAGAAAGGGTGCGGGTGCATCCTGATCAGTTGGTGTTGATCAAAAGGAAGAATATCTTCCTTCTATGTAACATGTAAAACAAAATTTTACAATTAATAGAAAAGAGTTTGTGGTTTTCCCATTTGGGTTCCACAATACAATACTGTGTTAAAATTTTGTTTTCATTAATAAAAGAAAAATGATATAATAATTGTTTCACTAATTCACCCCCCACCCCTCCCCTCTCAGTGGCAGGATTTGATCCTTCAATTGGTATGAGAGTGGGTCTCTTCACAAAATGTTTAAATCACTTGAAGAAGAATATATATTAGAATGGATCAACAGTTGAAGATGTCATTAAAAATCCCCCTATTTAATGGTGAAGACTATGTCTTCTGGAGTGTTATAACGAAAATCTATCTAATTTCCATTAGACGGGAAGTATGGACATTAGTGGAAAAGGGATATGATGTTCCAAAAACCAATCCCATAAAAGAAGAAGACAAGAATATTTTTTGGGAACATGCAAAGGATTTAAACACACTGCAAGCTGCACTATGTAAGAAAATCCTTGCTAAAGTACTAAACTATAATAATGCAAAACAACGCTGGGATAAATTGGAAACCATATATGCAGGAGATTCCAAGGTAAAGAGGGCCAAACTCCAGGCTCCCAGAGTACAATATGAAGGTCTGAAAATGAAGGATGAAGAGAATATCTCAGAGTACTTTGAAAGAAATTATAATATTGATAATGCAATCAGAGGATTGGGAGTGGAAGTGTCAGACAATGAGCTAGTTGAAAAAGTACTAAGAACACTACCTATTCTATACAATCCTAATGAGTCTTCTCTTGAAGATCGGGAAAATCTAGATAAACTCACCATGGATGAATTGTATGGAATCCTCACAACCTATGAGTTAGGATTAGGTCATGAGAACCTCCCACAAGGAGAGGCGGCCTTCAAGGTGGTCAATAAAACAAAAAGTTAAAAGAAAAAACCTCAATCCATCCATCATGAAGAATTTGATGTGGAAGAAAATAACTTTATTAGAACACTTCAAAAAGGAGCAGGGAAGTACAAAGTCAAGTTGCCTTTCAAGTGTTTTAACTGTGGCAAGGTTCGCCATTTTTCAGCCATGTGTCCCTATCCCAAGGAGGACCTTGACGATGAAGAAAACAAAACTACACAATACAATAAGAAGGAAAAACCCAACTACAATTAAAATTTTTACAAAGGGAAAAGTAATTTCTACTCAAAAGAAGAAAACAACAGTTCATCAAAGTCCAGTGACAGTGATGAATCTGACAATGATGAAGTCCTTTTTCTGGGTATTGAAGAGTCTAAAGAGGTAGAGGAAATTAAACATGAGAAAGAGTCAGAAGATGAAGCATAAGTTAATATGGAAGAAGAACTCCTCAGTGCCTTGGATGAATTAAGAAAATACAAAAC